>PJEM01013403.1:0-41059 GCA_004023845.1 Helogale parvula | reverse complement strand
ATTGTTTGGACTGAGAGAGTCTTTTAAGTTCCATTCAAGAGGACTAGGAGGGATCTGCGTGGGTCACTCAGAACACAATGGTGGTCAAGGGCTGCTCCAGTTTATAAAGCTGCAAACCTAGAGAAAAGCAAGGAGTTACACTGTCCTCATCCAAGATGGCACACGATCTGCTCAAAGTGAAAACAAGAGTTTTATGTTTTGCTGTAAGCTTAATATACAGCATCATTTCTAAATTTTTAATTTTGTTTTAAAAATCTTAAATAACAGTAAAGTTGGCTTGTTTAAATTTACAAGTAACACCAATTCCTCTTCAACCAACAAATTATCATTTGTAAATAACAAGTAAATACAATAATTGCTTATAAATAACATATAAATATATTGTAAATAACAATATAATCACTTGTTTTATCCTGATGCCACAGATAAAACACAATGTTACTCCATTTTTTTCTTCCTACTAGTTTTGAACACATGTATTGAAGGAATCCATACCCTCTTGGCTTCTAGGTTCCAATGATAAATCTACTTACCCACAAGATAAATGAGTCTCTGTCAGCAAAAGTATCCCGGCCACATATACAGAATTACTAAATAGAACAGAGAGACTATACAAGGAGAGAAAGCCTCCTGAAGTACACCATGATCATATGGTCAGGGCATCTGAAATTCGTGGGCTAGAACTGACCAATTTATCTCAAAATCTCAAGTATATTCTAATTCTAGACAAATCATTATTTTGTTATTTTTTTTCTGTGTCCACCATTAATCAGTTAATGGTGACTAGTGTGGCTTCAAACATAGCCCTCTTTATCCTGCAAGGAACTCTGGGACACAACCTCTGGTTTATTAGTTTAGATAAATCCCTACACCTAGATAAAACTCAAATTACACTAGTGACTCTGGCATCCACTTTGCATATGGAGAGGAACATCTGAGTCTCTTGGATTTTCTTTTTTTTTTTTTTTCAGTAAGCTCCAAGGGGAGCCCCGTGTGGGACTTGAACTCAAGATCCTAAGATTAAGACCAGAGCTGAGATCAAGAGTCACATGCTTAACCAACTGAGCTGCCCAGAGTAAAATATAGGCAACTTAGTAATAGTCCTCCTCAAAAGAGCTCTTTCTAGCTAAAACTATTTCTTAAAGTAAAACCAACAAGGAAAACCAGTTGGAATACGTTTAGTCATCATATAACCGAATGGGCAAGAAGATCTTTCTTTTGTGAACAAAATAAATGTAGTATTCTGCCCATTCACAGAAAAAGTTGGTAACAGATTGAAGTAAATCACAGCCATCGAGCCTTGACATGGAGATACAAGGTTTATTTAAGTTAGTTGCTGCTGGTGTGTGTATGCCTGGAACATGCAGGATTCAAGACAGAGAACATGACACAAAGCCCTTCTCACACCTCTTCACAACCCATGAAATGCCAGTTTCAATCAAGTATAACAGCAGGAGAGAACCCAAAGTAAAAACTACCAACTTCTAAAATTGTTACATCATCATGTTCCTAAGTCAGACTCTTCTATTAAAAGTGAATGCATGGCATGAGTAACAAATAATGGTGCCATTTCTAATGAAAATAGAATATGTAGTAATTTTCTGTGACCTGCAGAGGCTGGTAGCTCCAATCTATAAGTCTGCTGCAGACCTTACTATTACCCAGCCAGTTTATCAATAATGAATTAGGTCTCTCACTTGACTTTTAAACTACTTTAGTTACACACATTCAGAAGTGCTGACATTCTCATATTCAAAATTGCCAAAGGGGAGTTAAGCTGCAGAACTTCAGCTAGAGGAATTGAGAAGAGAAAATTATAAAAAGAATTAGGCAGAAGTCCTTAAGTGGATATTTCAGGACACTCCTGCCTACATCAGGCATGTGAAACTAGACCAGATTGTTTTTAATGATGAAACTCAATCCTGCAAGGGTTTGGCAAGATAGGAGCCATCAGATTCTGTTGAGGGGATATAAATTGGTAAAACATTCCTGAAAGAAACCTCAAGATATATACTCCTTTTGTCCCCTAATACCAGTTTGAGAAACCAATTATAAGGAAATCTTCGTAAATTGGAGTAAAATTTTATGTACAACAATGTTTCATATGTAATGAGGAAATCATTAGAATCAATTTAAAGTCACTTTAACCAAACAGTGAGTAGCTGAATAATGTATATAATATTTAATGTTCAAGAGCCATTAAAATGGCATTTTCAAAGAATTCTTAATGACAGAAAATAATCAAAATATGAAATTAGGTTAATAAACCAGGAAAAACATTAATTTATTTTAAAAAGAGTATAAAAGAAAAGATTTAGAAAAATAAATCAAAATATTAGCCTGGTTAATTCTGTGTAATTGAATAATAGATGAGTTTTACTTTATGCTTTGTGTATTTTATACTTTTCAAATGTTCTTATATGACCATGTACCACACGCAAACACACACACTTGTAAGTATGTATAATACTAAAAACATCTATTTTAAAAATATCAACACAAGGACAACAAACATCTATTAAATTTAGCAAATATGTACTACACACTACTCAAGCTTGGGAAACGTAAGGAAAATGTGAGTGCAGCAGAGTTCTAACTTTGAAGAAATTTATATAATAACTGGTAAAGAGAGTAAGTAACATAAAGGAAGTAAAAATAGTTAGGTTTGAAGGAGAGAAACAATGCCATACTGAAGAGAAAATTTGGAATGATGATGAAAATACTCCCCAAAGAGGTAGAATATGGAATAGATCTTCGGGTGTCAATGAGAATCTGGTACTTGTGGATGAAGAAATGGAGTGAGTGTCAGAGTGTCCCAGGAAGAAGTAGTAAAAGCAGAGATGCTGGGCTGCTTTTAGAATATAGTTGCCAGGAGTGTTTATCAGGAGTTGAGGGTGAGTGTGAGGAAATAGTGAGAGCGTGACTAAGAAGACACTTATGGACCATCCAGGTTGTCTTGCCAAAGAGCCTGTACCGTACATTCTTGAGAGAAGAGTGGTATGTTACAGTTGTATGTAAGAACACTAGTCTAGTAGGGGTGTGTAGTCTGTTATGGAAATCTGACATTTTAATATTTATGTTTTAATGCAACCACTTTGATGTGGAGACATTCTATCTCAGGTTAAAAATAAAAATAAGCTAAAGTTTTAGTTTAATTATTTTTTTAAGTGACCAAGTAATGTGTGACCCACCATCTGCCAGGTCTTCCATCATGGCAACCTACCACAAGGCAGCAGGGATGAGGTGGTAAGGGTTAGGGATGGGATAGGGTTGGAATTGGACTAGGGAACTGTTAGAGTTAGAAAGGAATAAGGGTTATGGGTATCTCTGGTGCATATTTCTTGGAATAGAAAATGGTGATTTGATGCTTTGACTTGCCCAGTTTGTCTGATGCAATCTTGCAAAATGTACTACTTTATTTGAATACAAAAAGATGGAGACATGGAGTCAAATCTATTGGCACTATATAGGTAACTAGAGCTGAATCTGAGTCCTATCGAAGTGTTAAACCATAAAAGGAAAACACATGACATGTTAAACATGACATGTTAAAAATGATTGGATGTAGAGGAGACCTGCCACAGAATGGGTGAAAATAGGTTACTACTTTTTAATCTTGCTTATTAGTTCACCACTAATTGTACTAGAAACATATAACAAAAGGATCATATTTAAGAGGAGGTCTGATATGTTGAGCTCTCAGTGTTAGCAGGCCATACGTGTGAAGATATCCCCAAGTTTGGATAGCTAACACTAAAAAAAAAAAATAATAAGACATAGAAAAGCAGAAACAGTGGAAAAAATTGAGATTCATGAATACCTTGAAAGGCTCCAGTAATCTGTATACTATTACAATAATAAAAATACCCATTTTGCTCCCTAATTGAAGTTCCTGACCAATATTGTGGAGCTGGCTTGAGTAAGGAGTTGGAGAGGAGGTCACTGAAGCCAGAATGATGTTTTCCAATCATTTGCCAGAACACTTTTAGCTCTACTACTGCCTTCCAAGACTGTGTGGTGTCCATATGGGTTGTGAGGCAGTGGATTATAAAGACAGCTTGAGAGTGTCTAAAGATGTTCCAGGCACGTGTCCTTCAAAGAAGCACACATGAAAACCAACACGACTAGGGCTCCTGTGTAGGCAGTCCTTGCTCCTGCCTCCCCCTGACTGCTAACGAGGGATTCCCATTCTCTGAACATCTCCTGTAGGCCTGGGGGTAATGAAGACAATGCCTCAGTTTCGCTAATCTTGGAATATTTACTTGCTCTTGTCAGTTTTACAATGGGAAGAAAGTAAGGGTTCAGATTGGGATCATCATCCCCTCTCCAAAATTCAGAAACAGTTAATGAGAGTACCCCTAACTACAAAAAGAACTTTTAAGTTAATGTTTCAAAGATTTCGCTGTGCTCTTCTTGTGTTTACCACAAAGTTTTACAGACAGTTAAAAATTTTTGTTAATTTGAGAATAGTCTAAGTAAACCACCAGGAAATTCATGTGGCCTCAGAAAGATACTTTTTCCTTTTGCTTTACTCCCTCTTATTTTATTGTCAAGTAATTATCATCCAAAGCTATTCCTTAGAAGTTTTCCTTCCCACTGCTGCAAAGTCCTTCTACAAATAAAGTTCCTTAGGAAGTAATACTGGACAAGTTGTTTACCCATGGTACACTTCACAGGATTAGCAATGTCAATAATTAGCCTTTACTGTCTCCCCATTGTGGTACTATGCTCTCAAGGTCCCCATTCATTCTGGAGTCTTGCAATGTAATTGGAGAGTTCATATTCATCTTTGGTTCACCAATTTGTATAAACACGATATGCAAGCATTCTATCTGATCAAGCATTCACATCAAGGCAACCACACACATCTGCAATCTGCCTTTCCATAATCTCAGTAATGACATGTAAATTAAAAAAAAATTTCCAGCCCAGCCACATAAAGTTGCATAAGATCTCAAGGAAACACAGATTTTTCTGAATTAAGAAATGTTCCCGACTATAGCTGGGTGTGTGTATGTGTGCTTGTGTGATTAAGAGAGCTCCGTGGCTTTGACTTTTTTCTTGCAATTTGTAAGTAGAAGAAAGAGCTTACATTCCTTGCCTTAACCCATCCTTGAAACCTAAGCAAACACAATAGTGAATTAGTGACAAAGCTGGTAGATATCTGTTTTACGTAACATATGAATCTGACTAGAGTGATGCATGTCGTTCTAGACACTGAAGAATGTGACATATTTAAGCCGCTATTTTGATCTATGTAATTTTTTTTTAATTCACTCTACCTTTTAGAATAGATTGTGGTTCAACTGTGAGTTGCAATTTAGGTCGATTTTAAAACTTTTGTAGATAGAACAGTTACATCTTTTCTCCAACATCTTTATCTTCAATACTCTTCTAACCCTATCCATGTAGTTTGCCTTTAGATCAGATCTTAATGATATTCCTTTCTTCCTACCATCCACTTCCCATTCCTTCATTATGGATCTTATCTGTATTCATGTTCATGTACGTGCATGTGAGTGTGTGTGTGTGTGTGTGTGTATCCAGAGGACAGTTGCATTGAAAGTTTACGTATTAGCTCTGAAAAGATAATCCTCGTATGTAGGTAAAGTCATTAAAACATTCCTCTACATATAAATGTTAACAAAGTGGTGGATTTTTCTTTGAAAAAATTTGCTTTTATCTTTCTAATATTCTTTCTTTCATATAGATATAGTCAAAACCAAAATGAAACAGCAAAAAGAAAATCCAACTTCTTTTAATAATTCAAATAAAAATGCTTTTTAAATATTATCCCATGGTGTTCTTCAAAAGAGATAATAGACAATATCTCTTCATTCTCATTCGACAAGTATTTATTGTTTCTACTATATATTTGCATAATGCTGCTGGTGGGACCCAGACTGTTACATTCAGAAGGTATCAGTATCTATCTATTGACTAATTTTTAAATTTAGAAATAATTATAGACACATGGGAAGTTCCAAAACTGAACAGGGAAATCCTATCCACCCCTCACCTGACCTCCCCCAGTAGGATACTGTACTAGAAAAAAAAAAAACATCAAAACCAGGAATTTGATATTGCTCTATCCCACAGAGCCTATTTAGATGACATCAGTTTTATAAATACTCCTTCATGAGTGTGTATTTATGCATTTCTATGCAATTTTATCATCTGTGTGGCTTTCTGTAACCATTACCACATTTTATATTATTGCTGCTATATAGATATGACACCAAAAAAGGAACAAAATCTATGTCTTTTATGGATGTCAATTTAAAATATTTTCTGAATATAATCCTATGTTCTCTGAACATTAAATAAAAGTGGATTCTTAAGGAAATAATGCCTTACCCAGAAAAAGCTAAAATATTACCTTGTCATTGTAAATCTTTTAATTTCATGAGCCAAATAGTATTGGTTTGAAATGTTTCCTTTAAAACAAAACAAAACAAAAGATTAATATGTGGACATTCAAAAAGCTAAAACATAATCTTGAGTCAAAATTAGACATCTAAAGATTGAGAAAATTTACTAGGAAAGCCTACATCTCTAAGGAATAATTAATTTTTAAACATCTCACATAAAATAAAAACTAAAAAAATCCCATACAGGTAAAGAAACAGCAGACAGCAAATAGATTTTTGCTGTTTCTGATTTACAGAATGCCCATAGCCTCCTGGACCAGCCTGTCATTGTACCATCTTGATGTTATAACTGAGAAAAACGAGGCACAGAAAGCTTACAGATTTGAAAGATTAAAGTTCCAGTCAAGCTGTTACTGCTCAAGGTCAGCATGGACTTTACCACAGTTTCAAGTCTACTGCTTAGTCCACTCTGCTGTAAGTTTGTATTCATTAGTAAGTACGAAAAAGATCAAAATTTGCCTGTTAAGCTAGCTGTAACTAGCTAAGCACACACTCCTACAGCAGTGACCTTGCTTTGGTCATTCTACAACCAATGTCTACCTTTATCATTTTCTCAGTTTAGGCAAAGAAGAAAAGCAATTTTATTGATGCTATATTCATTAAGAAACGCGTTAAGCCCCATTTTTTGCCATCCCTTAGTGATATTAAGACACCATCCCTGCCATCCATCAATTTTACCACTTAGTTGAAATAAAATTCTTACACTCTATTTTACATTCAGTAACTTACAATGATACATAAAATTATTTAGAAGTAGATGAGTATTGGGGCACCAGGCTGGCTCAGTCAGTGGAGCATGCAACTCTTGATCTTGAGGTACGGGTTCCAGACCATGTTGGGTGTAGAGAGTGCTTAAAAATAAAGTCTTCAAAAGAAAAATCATTGAGTATTTTCTAATTTAAAATGACTGAACACATATATTTGTCTCCCTTACTCCTGAGACTCCACTGAAAATGATGGAAGACCAATATTTTTTAAAGGAAATGAACCTGTAAATAGTGAGTGAAGAAAAAAAACCAGCATTGCATGATTTCAAAGCATTTTTAAAATATGAGAATAAGATAAAAGTCTTATGAAAAACAGAAGCAATGTAGGTGTGAAAACCAGGGTAGGGAAGGGAAAGGGATATTCAACAAGAAATAAAAGATTCAGTGATTCACCAGTTCAGTGAAAAAATAATCCAGAGTGATAGCCATCCAGCAAGATTAGAAAGCAATTAGACAAGTTAGAAGTAGAAGGTCACTGAGCTAACAGAAGAATGGTTTTTAAAAGAATAGAAGAAATTTCATGAGTAAATACTATGAAAAGATAATAAGATATTGGCAGGAAATAGTGGAAAAAGGCCTTTTACTTTTTTATTATATGCTCTTCTCTTGCATTTTTATTAAGAGGTAAATATTTTATTTGATACAATATTTTTAAATGAAGTATAAAAGAAGGAAAAATAGGACCAAGAGGCTGAATCGTGAGACTGATGCAATAAAAAATGTCCAAATATATCCCTGTATCTTTTAGCAGCAGAATTTAGTGGTGTACTGACTGACAACCTTCTGAAAAGGACCACTTACAAGTTTAGCAGATTCTTTAGCAGATAAGAGAACTGGAGTTAGAACTGGCACTTGCTTGACAAAACAGAGGTGACCTGATAGAGACACTTAACACAACAGAAATTTATTCTTCCTCTGCCCTCTGATGAACTAAATGATAACCTTTCATGAAGGATTAAGATGACCTTTACTAAATTATTTCAACCTCATTCTAATGTACTGAAAGTAAAAGTAGTATGTGAGGCCCTAGGATTTACTCCATGCATATTGTCAGAGGCAGTTTGAGTTTCAGATACTAACATGAAGAAGAAATTATGTGTTGTCATTTGGGTCCACACAGCTTGGTTCCACTCCAATATTACCTGGACAGCAAAGTCCACTTTGCAACTATGGAAAGAGACAAAGGGAAGCACATCTGGAAAACAATGTTACTGAAGACTGGGGTGACCTTTATGCTTGGCCAGAAGAGAATGAGCAATTCTCCAAGCATTCATACGTGAGTCTGAACAGCATATACTTTCAGGTGACATAAAGCTTGACTTCAAAGTGACTCATTCCTACTGCTCACTGCTAGAGCTTTGAGAACATTAAAACAGAATATGAGATAAGGTTCTTGGATAACTGGGACTCCACTGAAGATTAAACATTACACAGTGGATTCAAGAATCCTCTTACCTGTCTCTTATAATAGCTCTGTAGGACCAGAAATGAGATCAAAGATCAGGGACAGGTAGAATTGAACAAGAAAAGAACTAAATTTACACACTTTTATTAATAGCCTATTTAAAACGTGCTTCAAAGAAATAAGAAAAAATCATATAAAATGAGACATTGGGATATTATAAGACAGCACTGTGATGGTGATAAACCATAACTTCCTGCCTTTTTTGACAGTTGGCATTTGCAGTGCTTTGACAGAGCTTTCCTCTCTCTGTATGTCTTGCTAAATGTCCAGTGTGCAGAGGTTACGAGCATCTCACTAAGTGAGGGTGATGCATCTTCAGGTCTAACAGCACTCTCCATGTAAGATGATTCATGACAACTACTCTCCCAGTACTTTTGACAAAAACTACCTCATCAATCTGTGTTATAATACACTGCTGCTTTGCTACCTATGAATTCATCATCAGAAAGTATTTATTAGAAATATGGTTGATGGCATGCTTATAGTGAACCAACAGCATGTTACAACTGTTACAACGCTTCCCTCTGCTAATCCATCCTTTATCACAAAGTCACTAGATTTATCTATTAAGATATACTATCCTGTCAAGTTGAAATGTAACTGATCACCTACAGAAAAAACAAAAAACTTAAGAGTGGCATTCATGGCCTTCTACTATTAGGTATCAATTAGCTTTTGCAGCATACACCCTGTATGACTTCTTCATGACTGGTAAGATATGAATAAATTAACACACTTGACAATACCCAAATGCACTGTGTACCTATTCATCTATGTTTCTCTTCCAAACTGTTCTCAGTCTATAATGTTGTTCACAATACATTTTTCTTCTTTCAAAATCTTTCTAGGGCCTTCTATGGATATCTCTTTTCTTAATTCTTTCTCTAAGTAAGACACAATTGCCCTGCTCTTGCTTTCCCTTTTGTATATCATTTTCATGTTTACAGAGCGTTGTCTATTTAATAACATACTAACATATGTTAATGTGATATAAAATCATATAACAATATGTATACATAATATATTAAAATACAATTTCCTAATAGTGGAAGTATTTGCCAAACTGATCGAAAGTCATGCTTTTACTTGGGGATATTCTGACAAAATGCTTTGGGTTTACTAGTCAACCAGAATGACACAATATTTAGAAACTATGTCATGAAAGAAAGGATTGAAGAACAGGTGATATGTATTTGGAAAAGGATATTGTAAAATGAAAAATATCAGATCACTTCTAATGTACAAAGGACAGACATTCTATGTTTTTGAAATATTATTATGCAAAGGACAGTGTATTAGGTGATCTGGTATTACTCTTGTTTTTAAGAGTTGGCATAAAGTGCAAAATTCAGAGACAGGTTTTAGCTGAATTTAAGAAAAAAATTTGTTGCTAAACTCTTAAAGATGAAAAGGTCTGCCTTGCAAGGAGCTGCACTAGCAGCTGAGTGTGTATAAACAGAACTTGCATAATCATCTCTTAAGACTACCACAGAAGTAATTCTTATGTAAGATGGCCTGTGTGATTTCTAAGTTTCCTTTAAATGCTAAGATTCTAAGATTCTAGACATGTCTACCCTAAGCTTTTCATTACAGGATTTGACATAGTACATGCTCCTGTGTCGCACACTTATTAAAACTGATTTAGATCTGTACAGAATGGCCAACTGCCCAATAAAGAATCACACAACATGCCAAGAAATAGCATCCCTATTAGATGAGGAAGATCACATTAGGATGCAATCTGATATTTTAAGACTCAGTTTTCCATTCACCTGCAGTTAATTATTAGTCTAGAAAGTCTACAGGAAAAAGAAAAATCCAATCATGTACCTGTAATCCCTAAATATTTAAAAGTATACAAATAATACATCAGGCTGTATAAGATCATGTTTTAGAAAAAAAGTTTTGATCACCATGTCAAAAGGGGACTGGATAGGGGCACATGGGACTCAGGGCCACTGAATTGTCTGAGTTAACCAAGGTGAGAGGCAAGAAAGATTTAAATGACAACGGAAGAAAAGGTGAATAGGAAAGGACATTGACAAAAAGTACTCTCTCCTCCTTTTCCATTATTTCTTGGCCTGCATTATTGTGGACTTCCAGTATCTCTGGGCTGAATTGCTACAAAAATCTCCCAACTTCCCATTTTTCCAAATTTTTCCTTTAAAATTATCCCACAGAATAGATATTTATAGAATGAAATCATGAACAAATGATGTCAATCATTACTTTTTCTGTTGGCCATTTTTCATGAGTTATTCTCCTCAAAATACTCATTGATTTGGCATTCTTCATAAAATAGAGTTTAAATGCAAAGTCACTCCTATTTTGACCTCAACCTGTCAGATTCCTTCAGCTTATCTTTCTTGTCTACCTTGTCTCAACCCTTTACATCAGACTGCCTAGACTTGCTACATATTCAAAATGCAATATATGCATTTTCCTCTCTAAACCTTAGCTCTGCTGTTTCCTTAATTATGTCTATCTACATACCAATATTGTGTCATCCTTGAAGACCTAGCTCAATTTTCAACTCTTCCATAAAACCTTTATAGCATTTTTAGTCATACACTATAATCCCCTCCTCTGAACTATTAAACAATTTCAGTCTGTAAATTTTATTTTGTCATGTATTTAATTGATTTTAATAATAGGAAACAATTGACAGATATAGCATGTATTCCCTAAAAAGCCTGATTGTCTTTCTAAGGTGTAATTTATGTTCACATTTTTGTCTTTTACTTAATTCATCTCTGGCTATCTTATTCAGATTTGCATAAAAATATTTTTTAAATAAGGCTTATTGGTGCCTGCTTGAATTCAACTTCCTTTCTTTCTCCTACCAAAAAGTAGTTAACACATGCCAAGTATATTCATATAATATTTTGAATTATATACCTGAATTATATACCAGCTTCATAAAACATGTTTTTTAAGCTTGTTTGACTTTTTACTCCAAAGCATATTTATATTTCCACTGACTCCACTTCCCTGAGTCTTCCTGTAAATTTCTTTTGTGGTCCCCAAATGTGACCCATCTCAGCTATGTGTGTTAGCACTGCATAATTTTCTTAAGACGAGCAGCTGAGCTGCCTGATTCTATTAATTTACTCACCAACCTATGTTAATATTATTTTAAAATAGAAACTAACTTTTTAACGTGGTATATTGTATACTTACTTGTTAAATAATTTGCTTTATTTTCTATTGTATGTCATGGCTATTTGAAATAAATATTTTATAAAAAAAAAAATACCATGTCCCCAATGATAAAATGTGTAAAATGCAGAAAGTAGAAAAAAGAAAATGTTACCATAGTCCTACAACTCTCACATAATTGTTCACATTCCAGGACATTTTCTTCTCTTTAAATACATTATTAACATAAATGTGATCATATTTCACATTCATTTATATCACACATATTTCACTTAACATTATATTAGTACAAACTCTTTGCAAACATCACTCCTAAGAGTAGAAAGATCACTCATCAGAGAAACATGTTGGTGTTGTGAGGTCCTTCTTTTATGGGGATCTGTATTCTCTTTCTGGTCATGAATTCTGAGTCTGAGAACTGGCTCAGGTCAGAAAACTGGGCATGGTATTGTAATTTTACATTGGGATAGCCATCTTCATTCCTTTTCATTTGTTTTGACTGAATATTTTAAGCATCACTTGTCTGTCTCTCCTATAGGAGCACCATAGCCCCCTAAAGGCCACGCCCTTAACTGCCACTTCAGCCTTGCCACTCATTGTAATAATTGCTCCCAACACACTTCTAATGTTTAAATGTCATCACCTGGCCAGTATTATTTCTGGATCCTACCATCCCCATTGGTCATGAAGTCCTTTCACTGACTTGCTCTAATAGATCAGTTCTCTTTTCCCTATAGTTCTTTTGATTTCTACCTCCTCTGAATCTTCGAAATGCCTGAGATATCTCATCCTCAAGTGTATGCTCTTCCAAAAGTCTCCCATCTTACTTCACCATATGCCATAGGTGAAAGTTTTAAGAACTGCACTTCTACAATATGCCTTTAATCCACCCAGAACAAGTGATATGACCTCCTTGCCAGCCAGCCTGTGAGCCATTTAGCTGAACTAAATGTCATTCTTGCCATTGAGGAGCTCCTCATAAAGCTGAGAACATTGAGGAGAGATATGTATATTAATCATATCTATACCGGTGTCTTCATGTGGTTTTAGCAGAAAATATTTGTGATAAGCCCAAGAGTGAAAATCTCAAGAGTCTCGCATCAGAGGAGTAAACTGATGAGTTCCATATGCCATAAAGCACCCATACTTATTATAATCACATTTAATCACTATCTTACAGCCTGGAAAGACAATAGTAGGGGCTATAAACTTCTAAAAGAAAATTGCCTACAGTTTGTGTTAGAAACTGAGCGGGGGGTCTTTCCTCTCATATAATTTTAGTTGGTGAGTTTTGTCTGATCTGCCAAGTTAGGCTGATTAACTACATTACATAAAAATAATATTTCAGTCTAAAAGAATAACCTTCCTGTTACATCAGTTTGTGTAGATTTCCTTCTGGAGCACAGGGCAAGGAGGAAGTACACAATCAGAACTCATTTAACCAAGTGCCTTTTCTGGCTAGGTATCATGCCCATCTCTCACATATGATATCTTGTTTAATCCTCATAATAATATCAGGTGCAAGGTATTAATCCCATTTTTAAAGATGTGATAACAAAGGCTGGGATCAGTTAAGTAGTCTATCTAAAATTGAAATCTGGATGTGGCAGAGGCAAAATTTAAGCCCAGGAATACCTGATTCTAAAGTCTGACCTATTCTAGCATTCGTCAGGAGGAGACAATTTTGCTTTTAACTATATACCTTATAATTGTTCTCCAAACAACTCCTTATAAAGAAAGCAAATAATCAGAACACGACTTTCCCAGCAGTTTACTTGGGTGAAAGAAAATGATCTCTTTCTTCCTTATATGGCCTCATGGTGAAGACTATACTTTCAGGGATCATTTCTATAGTTTGTTATATGGCCTCATGGTGAAATACAAATTAGGGTGTCACTTCTACTACCCTAAATCCACCTTAAAAATGGTTCATGTTCTTTTATGATTATTACTATTATTTTTAGAGAAAGAGAGGAAGAGAGAATGTGCATGTGTGGGTAAGGGACAGAAAGAAAGGGAGAGACAGAATCCCAAGCAGGCTCTGTGTGCTCAGTATAGAGTCTCATATGGGGCTCGATCTCACAAACTGTGAGATCAGTTAACTGATTGAGCCACCCAGGTGCCCCAATAATGGTTCATATTCTTAAAATTAGGTTAGAAATAACATGTGGGAAGCCTCCATGAAGAAAGGAAAGGAAAGGCATAGTTCTAATTCCAATGCCAATACATGAGCTTCCAGTAAACAATGCCAAAACCAGGAGTTAAATAATAAAGGAAAAGTCTTTTTTTTACTTCCAAGCATGTGTTTTATAGTTTATTGTCAAATTGGTTTCCATATAACACCCAGTGCTCTTCCCCGCAAGTGGCTTCCTCCATCACCACCACCTCTTTTCCCCCTCCCCCTCACCCTTCAACCCTCGGTTTGTTTTCAGTATTCAGTAGTCTCTCATGGCCTGTGTCCCTCTCTCTCCCCAACTCTTTCCCCCTTCCTCTCCCCATGGTCCTCCATTAGGTTTCTCCTGTTCTCCTGTTACACCTATAAGTGCAAACATATGGTATCTGTCCTTCTCCACCTGACTTATTTCACTCAGCATGACACCCTCGAGGTCCATCCACTTTGCTACAAATGCCCATACTTCATTCTTTCTCATTGCCATGTAGTACTCCATTGTAGTCTTAAAAGAACCATGAGCCACATAACAAATTAAGCCTTAACTAAAACACATAAACTATAAGACTCAAGATAATGAAAGAAACCTTTACTTCTGAGATTGTGACTTATTTGAGAGGTGGATGGGGTTACTTTGGAGGCAGTGATAACTAGAGAATATCAAAACTGGAAAGCAGAAAATTACAAACCACAACAATGGAATTTGTGGGAGCTCTCCATGGTGCTACTCAATTTAGCCTGTGTCCTTTGACGATTCCTATGCAGCACTTGAAGTCACCTTAGCTCATCGCTGGGTTCAGGTCCTTTCCAGATCTAAAGATTTTTAAAACTAGAAAACCTCCTTATATTTATAAAACTATAATTTATGGTAGAGTGATTTGACTCTTCTTTCTCTAACTTAATGACATCTCTAAGTTTAGCACACAGCAGTAACCCATTATGATGCTGACCAATCTACCTGGGTTGAGATAGCAGACCTCAGTTACCAGTAAAAGTAGCTTCTTTGCCAATTCTGTAGCCATCCATCATTGTCCTATGTAGACAGGACAATGTGCTTTCCTTAGCCTTATTAGCAGAGATAATGGGCTGACCGGAAGCATCTCTTTGAAATTTTCTTTTGGGGGCGCCTGGGTGGCTCAGTCTGTTATGCGTCTGACTTTGGCTTGGGTCATGATCTCACAGTTTGTAGGTTTGAGCTCTGCATCTGGTTCTGTGCTGACCTCTCAGAGCCTGGAGCCTGCTTTGGATTCTGTGTCTCCCTCTCTCTCTGATACTCCTCTGCTTGTTCTCTGTCTCTCAAAAATGAATAAATGCTAAAAAAAAAAAAAAAAGAAAAGAAAGAAAGAAAGAAATTTTCTTTTGATGAGGGGAGCCTGGGTGGCTCAGTCGGTTAAGCATCTGACTCTTGATCTTGGTTCAGTTCATGATGTCACAGTTAGTGAGTCAGAGCCCCGTGTTGGGCTCTGCACTGACAGTGCAAAGCCTGATTGGAGTTCTCTCTCCCTCTCTCTCTCTCTCTGCCCCTATCTCCCTTGTGCTCTCTCTCTCAAAATAAATAAATAAACTTAAAAATTTTTTTAAAAAGCTCTTAAATCTTTTGCAACTATATGATAAAGCTGCCCATCTGTTTGAATCATTACCTAGTTGCAAATAAACCAGGTTTTCTGAGCTTCAAAGTCTTAGCTTAAGTGGGCCTATACTTATTTGTAAAAAATTGTAAGGAAGTATATCCTTCAGAACTTTTACTACAGAAATAAATTTACTCTATATTTCATCCCAGAAAAAATATCTCTGAAAATTTAGGTTGGAAAATATAATAATAACAACAAAACTACTGCCACATTAAAGAATAATAATTTCTCCCTAAACTTGTATGTAAAAGTAAAAAAATGATGCCTCCTGAACTTTATTTCTATCATTCTGTGATCATAAACCTGATAATGATTGGCTTTCAGTCACTACTTAAAGGTGCTGAAAAAGACTTTAAGGCCTTCTGGAACTTCCAAATCAATACAGCAGACGGAATAAGCTCAATGTCCTCACCTCCCTCTATAAATTTAAATGACAGTAAACAGTACAAACAATAATAAATTTGTAGCAAATTTACAAAAACATTGTAAAAGAGGCAAAATAACATTATTAAATCAGATATCTGATAAAACTTTAAGAGATGAAAAATACATGAGGCTCTGACATCTTCTTCCAAGAAGATGGGATAGTTATACTTTTCCTTATTCTCCTGATTTAATATAACTTTTAAAACTGGGCATTATATGTAAATCAAACATAAGAAGACTATAAAAGGCAGTTTCTAAACCAGCTAGAAACCTTCAGACCCTAGGTAAATTCCCCGGTCTGATTTTTGTCTTATATATCTCAGACTTAGAGCTCAGGAAACTGGCACTTGGAAATTCCAATAGGCACAGACCAAAAAAAAAAAAAAAAAAAAAGCCCTAACAAAAGCTTGCCCTCACTGGGCAAAGGACCAGAAAAGGTACACTTACAACACACAAAGCTTTTAGGCAAGAGCTACTCTACTCCAGCCATACACCACAGGGGACAGAAAAGAAGAGAAAAGGAAAGAAAAGAAAAGAAGAGAAGAGAAGAGAAGAGAAAGAAGAAAAGAAAGAGAGGAGAGGAGAGGAAAGGAAAGGAAAGGAAAGGAAAGAAAAGGAAATGAAAGGAAAGGTAACCATGTGACCTCACCACCATTCACACCAACAAAGAAGGAGAGGGAAGTCTAGAAGTGGCATATATTCAGGCTGTTATAAGGCACCCCATCCCCCACCAGAGTAATGTCAGAGAAGGCTGTGAGCAGCCAGGACTTTCATTCTCTATTCTATCAACATAACATCTTAGTTGTGAGATGGTATAGTATTTTTATAAGATGTTATCGCTGAGGGAACCGTATGAGATTTCTCTGTACTGCTTCTTACAACTGCATATGAATCAACAATACCTACAATGGTCTCAAAATAAAATTTAAAAGTTTAATAAAAAAATATATTTGATCATGAAACATTATGATATGCAGAGGATTAAGACCACAGATACAAAGTCCATGTTATAGAAATACAAGAAAAAGGATCAAAGAAAAATTCAGAGGAAAAAAAATAAAAATAATTCATTTTCTAACTGAAAGAATAATAAAAAGTTTCATTATGATCTGTAGACACAAAGAAGATCTGCTTCCAAGAACATGATTGCAAATGCCAAAGGTGAAGAAAATCCTAAAATCTTTTACAAAGTGTAGATACCTACAAAGCAACAGGGTTTTATCTGAAGCCAGGTTTCTTATAAAAAATAATGGATGTCTAACAACTATAAAATAATTATTTCAAAGTACTAAGGAAAAATTATTTTGATTTCATATTTCTATATCTAGCAAAACTATCAAAAATGTAAAAAATAGAATAAATGCATTTAAGAGAATGCATATTTAAGAGAATACTCTGCCATTTTACATCCTCTGTACTCTTTCAGGTAAAATAAACCGACAAACAAACCTATGAGTCTATCAAAGGAAGAAAGAAAGAAATAAGACAAGAAAAGAGAAAAAAAATCAAATTCTTGAGGAAATGAAGTCCAAGGAATATTAATAATATAAGTGAATTTTTTAAATTTTCTAAGATGACAGTTGAGACAAGCTTAATAAACAAGAGGTAAAAATCATAACATGAAGAGCTCCCAGAATACCTTCAAGAGGAAAGTGGCTTCCTTCTAATACACAATATGATTGAAAAACTAGGTATTGATAATGTAACTTTTACTTTATTAATTTTATTAATTTCTGTACTGACTAAAACTATACTGACTTCTGCATGTTTTCTCTATACGACTAAACAATAAGTAAAACTCCCAACTTGTTTTAAAGCACTTGATAAATATTGAATGCTGGTAGGCTCTCCATCCTAGTTTGACTGAGATTCTATTCTCTAAGTTCATACAACAAAATGTTATGGTAGGTATCCTTTCAATGTTGTAGCAGCTAATCATCTTTTCTGGGAGTTTCTCAAGTCAGATCACTTCATTAAAAAAAAAAATGTATTCTCAGTGCTCCTGGGTGGCTCAGTAAGTTAATTGTATGACTCTTGATTTCACCTCAGGTCATGATCTCACAGTTCGTGAGATTGAGCCCTGTTTGCTGACAGCACAGAGCTTGCTTGGGATTTTGTGTGTGTCTCTCTCTCCCTCTATCTCTATCCCTCCCCTGCAGTCACGTGCGCACTCTCTCTCTCTCTCAAAATAAATAAATAAACTTTTTTAAAAATGTATGCGTATTCTCATTTTTAAAAAGTCATATTCTTATTTTATGAAAATTAAATCCCAAAATCAGAAAATGTATAACTTCAAGCTAAAGCAACAATATCACTATAGTTTGTCTTGAACACTGTCTTAAGACTATAGAGGAATTATTTACCTTTTCCTCCTTTTAAATTCAGGATGCTTGGAAATACTCATCTTAGGAAAGTTGAGCTGGTTGAATTACAGCTGTGTTATCTGTGTGAGGATATAGGTATAGTGAACTAGTCAGGTACAGAGACTGTACAGTCAGTATATATAATGAAGTGTAGGAAAGATGCATTTATTCCATTGTGCTTGAATGTAGCAATTAAACTTCCTTGAAACACTGTCTAATTATCACCTCTTTCAGAGGGCATAAGCAAACATTTTTTAAAAAGTTATTTTAGAGAATCAGTTTTCTAAAAGAGAATACAAGATATCCACCATTCCTCTTCTTCCTAGGATCACAGCTAGCCTACATTTCTTCACTTCCTTTATAGTTATGGGCGTCTAGTTGGCTGAGTTTCTAGCCAACAAGATATAAAAGAAAGCAATGTGCACTGTTTTCAGGTCTGTGTCATAGAAAAATATCATGTGTGATCCTCTGTGCTTTTTCAACCAACAGGGAAATAGAATTGAGTTGAGCAAAGTGACAGCTTGAAGACTACAACTAGAAAATGGCAAGACAGTAAAGTGGAAGTAACATGGGTCATTATTGACTCACTAGGAAGAGCACCTTATTGGACTTCATGCCAAGATGGCTGAACCAATGTATACATTTTGATCTGTTTGTTATAGCAGCTATTATTACCTTATGTAACTACCTCACACTGACATCTTAAAATTCCAGCTAATTGGGGCCTTACAAAATGCAGTCAACTTTAAGCTATAGAAACACACTGTTATTAACTATGCATCAAATAGTAGCCTAGGAGGCATTCCTCTTTTGAATTTAGTTGTTTCTCCAACTGCAGATCTCTTCAGAATAGTTATGGTGAGGGATAAAGAATATTTTATTTCCAGATAACTCTAAAGAACATATAGCAAGAGTGTTGCCCATGGATGAGACAGAAAAATCACTTACCTCCATGATTCTAGCAATATGGTACCAGAATTTTTAAATTTACAAAAACAAAAATGACACCTTAACTTTATATTTCAAGAAATTGTGTTTTAGGTGTTTATATTTATGAAGGTAAAATGGCCAAACATTTGAAAAATAAGCATGTCTATTTTATCAACATCTGTTGGAAAATTTGATGACACTAAGGTTCCAATCTTTTCCCAGAATTACTTAGGTATGACTGACAAGTAAAAAATTGCATATATTTAAAGTACACAGCATACTTTGTTACTTATACATATTGTAAAACCATTGCCACAATCAAGCTAATTAACATATCTGTCACCTCACATAATTACCATGTGTGTGTGTGTGTTAAAAACACTTGACATCTACTGTCTTAGCAAATTTCAAGTACACAATACACCACTACGAGCCATAGTCACCATGCTCTACATTACGTCTCCAGACTCATTCATCTTATAACTGAGACTCATATAACTTATAACTCATTTTCCTCATCTCTCAGCCCCTGATAACCACCATACTATTCCTGTTACTATGAGTTTGATTTTTTTAGATTCCACATATAAGTGAGATCTTGCACTCATTTGCCTTTCTGTGCTTGGTTTATTTCACTTAGCATAATGTCTTCCAGGTTCATGCATACTGTTGCAAATAGCAGAATTTCTTTCCTTTTTAAGATTGAATAGTAGTCAAAACTAATTTTTTGAAAGGATAAGTGGATGTTCATTTTGCAGTTTAGAATTGAAGAGAGTGAAAGAATAAAGTTCCACTGGGGAAGAAGGATATATCAAGATGCATTTGCATTCCTACTAAAAAGAATAAAAGAGAACTTGCACTTACTCATCTTTTTTGTTCTCTAGTTAAGGACATGTCTAAACATAGCCAATAAAATGAAATGCAGAACAGCTCATATGGTTCGTTCAGTTTTTCATTATAGATACTTACTTTCTATCCATTTATCATTATCTCACTGACTCAGACCAAAAGATTGCTATTTGCTTCCTTCCCTTTTGTCACTGCAATTATTTGACTACTTGAAGCAAAATGATAAGTAGTCTCTTCCTCAGTAGTTGAAAGTGTAGAGGTGGTAAATTTTATTGATCATACTCTCAACTTTGTCAGTAAGTATGTGTTAAGTTACTCAAGAGCACCCATCTCTGCATTTTTGTCAAAGTTGACCTCTACTTCCTACAACTAGACATTTTAAACAGATTTAGTTGCTAATCAAAAAATAAACAGCAATTTTAGTGCAAGGGAAAAAATAGTGATATATATACGTTTATATGTACATATGTATGTGTATGTGCTGTGTGCATGCACAGAATTAACCTAGCCCATTATCAAAGGTTACATAATCCTTAGACTGCTTGCTGAACTAAATATTATATATAGCTTTTACATGCCTATTGTCAGCTTTTAAAAAGACTTCCAGCGTCCTACTTCTGGGGACTATACCTCTCGGCCAAACCACCACATTATCACACTATGAAATAAAGCAACTTTAAGGGTTTCACTCATTTGTTTTAGGTTAAGTAATAACTGAAAGGAAGCACACTTAGCTCAGACAGCTATGCATGTGATGAACAAAATGTCACTTTTTTTACACACTGCCCTTGTCACTGTTTCTCAATATGGTTCTGCCTGTGCATACACAATGTGGAAATAAACTCTCCCACCTTCAGGCTGTCTGAATGAATGCAATTCATGAATCTGCATTCATTTTTAAAAAGATACGCAATGTTTCAGCCCTCTCTCATCAATGCACCATAATGCTGCCTTAAGTTTACAAGGTAGCTTGAATCCAAGAGGTGTCTGCTGCTGTCCAAAGCACTACAAGCTTGCAAACTATTGGCAGGTCGACAACCATTGCAAAGAACACTGTTGCAAAGCATGGGACTCTTTTGTTTTATTACAAATTCCTAATTAACTCAATATCTCACTGAGCTCCTTTTGGATATTCTCTATTAACCATTACACACACACACACACACACACGCACACACACATACACACACACACACACCCCACATGCAAGTTGGAAGCTGCAGGTAAGACTTGGAGGACTGCACACACTAATGCTGGACTGAAGTGAATGGAGCTCCTCACCCACCAGCCTTGGACAGTGATGTTCCAAGTCATTAGCATGTCTTCTGTTTCTGGCAAGCTCCCCCTGGTCAGACTGGGCTCCCAAACAATCCAAGCCAGAATTTGTAGCAGCAGCACTTTCTGCCTTCCACGTGAATGACCAGAGCTCTCAGAGCTAGCAGATTGGTGCCTGTTCCTAACACTAGACCCTTTAGGCAGAAGAAAGGGCCGGCATTAAGTACTGTGAATTGATTACATATTCTTTATTCTTTCACAAGTCCTATTTACTAAGGGCTCTTAAAATATCTGGCACTGATTTAGGCATTTTGCGATGGCCCTTACATCTGAGTCTTAAGTAGCAACTCAAAGAGCTATTCAGTTCCTTGTTACAGCCAAACCCCCTGACAGCAAGCAGCGCCTTGACTACATTATGTACTTTTCAGCAGATGGAGTTTGGGGATTCCTGTGAAATTGTGAAACAAAAGCACTGAGACACAGCAGAACAGAGCTGAGAGGGAGTAACTGATGGATAATATCCAAAGAACACTAAACAGCACAGGTAGGGTTAGGGTAAGTTAAAAAAAAAATGACAAGAGATTCTGGATTCATAAAAGTTTGATTTTTTCATTACTGAAGAGTTTTAAAAGCGATAGTATTTTAGAAAAATAAGGCAACAATGACAAAAAATATTAAAAAGGACATTGCTTCCCTGTAAGTTCAAACAGTCTAAACTGTGCCAGGCATCTCCAAACATTTCATGTTTTAATTGGCTTCCCAGGGCTACAAGTCACATCCACTTAATCTTGTATCGATTTTCTAAGATGTTTCCTGTTACTATGACTACCCCAATCAATTAACTTCTTATAAGTAGCAAGATAATTTTCTTTCTTGTTTCCTTCCAATGAAGTCTGAATAATTTATTTCCACAAACATATTTGATGTTGCCTCTCTTCTATCAAGGAGCTATGTTATACTGGTAAAATTGTTTGGTGTCTTTCATTTATTTATTTATTTATTTTAATATTTATTTATTTTTGAAAGAGAGTGAGAGATCTCACACATGTGAGGGGGGTGGGGCAGAGAAAGGGTGGCAGAGGATCCAAAGCAAGTTCGGTGCTAACAGCAGAGAGCCCTCTGTGGGGCTCAGCCTCACAAACTGTGAGATTATGACCTGAACCAAAGTCAGACGCTTAACTGACTGGGCTATCCAGATACCCCTGATGTCTTTCTTTAAAAACAACAGCAACTCAGGCAACAACAGATGTTGGCAAGGATGTGGAGAAAGAGGAACCTTTTGTGCTGCCAGTGGGAATGTAAACTGGTGCAGCCACTCTGGAAAACAGCATGGAAGTTCCTCAAAAAATTAAAAATAAGACTATCCTATGACCCAGCAATTGTACTACTGGGTATTTATCTAAAAGATACAAAAATGCTGATTTGAAGGAGCACCTGCTCCTCAGTGTTTATAGCAGCACTTCAACAATACGAAATCATGGAAAAAGCCCAAATATCTGTAGACTGACAAGTGCACAAAAAAGATGTGGTATATATATGTATACGCATACATATATATATACAATGGAATATTACTTGGTGATCAAAATGACTGATATCTTGACATTTGCAACAACGTGGGTGGAACTGAAGGGGATTACGCTAAGTGAAATAAGTCAGACAGAGAAAGATAAATACCATATAATTTCACTTACATGGGAATTTGAGAAACAACGCAGATAAACACAGGAGAAGGAAAGCAAAAATAAAATAAAAACAAAGATGGAACTAAACATGAGAGACTCTTAAATACAGAGAACAAACTGAGCGTTGCCAGTGGAGTGTTGGGTGGGGGCTGGGCTAAGTGGGTGATGGACATTAAAGAGGGTACTTGTTGGGAGGAGCACTGTGGTGTCAATGTAAGCGATGTATCACTAAATTCTACTCTTAAAATCATTATTACACTATATATTAACTAACTTGAATTTAAATAAAATTAAAAAAATTTTTTAAATTAAAAAATATTTACAGGTTCTGCATAGAGAAAGCATACAGAACTGTCTTGGACCAAGATCATGAGTGACTTATCAATCTGTGGTTGTGTTGATAAAAATTCTTTTTTGGCTATGAGAAAATTGCCTTTCCCTTGGCCTTCATCACAGGGAACTGAAAGGCTGACAATCACTCAAAGAGGATGCTCACTGTGAAGAAGAAAGTGGTTCTGCCACTGGGAGTCAAAGAAAGTGCAAGGCCACAGGCCAGCCATTTTTTACTTCATTAGTTAGAATTGTACTGTCTATCCCCGAAAACAAATTTCACTTGTATATTGTGAGGATTTTGGCATGGAGGAGGGAAGTTACTCTAATCTGAGCCTACCCACTTTTTCTGAAGCACAGCCCTGGAAACAATACAAACAAGATTCAAGAAAGACATTGGTCTTTGGAGTCAGACAACCTGGACGCAAGCCTTCATGTCAGTTCAGAAAATTTGGTTAAGCCTCTTAAACTCCTTGAAGTTTCATTCTCTCTCCTACAAAATGAGACCAATATAGTTACTTCCATGGTAGTATGGATGTTCTCTAAAAAATTTTTTATGTTTATTTTATTCTTGAGAGAGAAAGACACACACAGAGCACGAGAAGGGAAGGGCAGAGAGAGACGGAGACACAGAGTCTGAAACAGGCTCCAGGCTCTGAGCTGTCAGCACAGAGCCCATCGCAGGGCTCAAACCCATGAACCATGAGATCATGACATGAGCCAAAGTTGGCACTCAACCAACTGAGCCACCCAAGTGCCTAGTACAGAGGTTCTCTAAATCTAACTTTTCTATCCCTCTGTTGACGTCAATTCTTCTACTCGAAACATCTTTCCAAAGCAGAGGAGTGGCCAGGTCACTTTTCTGTCCCAAACTTCCCCAAGTCTAGAGAAACACAGGCCAGACTGCATAGGGTACCATCCTCCATCCCACTGTTCTCAGCCAGCCTTTCTTGGCTGTTCTCTGATCATCTGCCTCAATTCACTTCTTGGTCCAGCTTCCTCAGAACAGATTTATCATGTACTTTCAACCCCTTACAGCTCTGTGTTTGTTCAAAACGCCTCCCCAAAGCTTTTCTGTCTGAAAGGTGCTTCCTGTCCTTGTTCACTTAGCAAACTCCTGCTCACCCCCCAGGCCAAGGATAGCCCCACAATCACTATCTTTCCCACTGTGCGTGGAGTTTCTCCCCCACCAAAAAAAAGATTAATTAGTTTCAGGTGAAACAATCTCATTTTTCATTTGGCTTCCAACATGAACAAATATTTTATTTGGCACCTAACATGAACATATCTAGATGTTACTTAACCACACAGTGAAGTAAAAAAAAAAAAAAAAAAAAGGCAATCTGTGTATTGACAACCTGAGCACTAAAAGCAAAATATGATGGTTATTCAAATTCCCAAAGTCAATCAACTTTAAGTCTTCAGTGTAAGTAGTCACTGAATTGTGAGAAAAGCAGCACACATGCAGAAAAATATGCCACCTGACAAATGAGCTTATCCACATCAATTACTTTGAGCACTGCTATCACCTGCTAAGCAGAAGATGTATTATTTCTAATTTAATACTCTACAATTGGTATAAGTGAATGGACTGAAATTCAGACAAGGTAAGTAATTTGCCCAAGTATTTAATATGTAGCAGTATTGTCATCCAAACCTGGGTCTATCTACCTCTAATGCCCATTTTATTTCCACCCCTCTGCATTGACCTTGGACTTTAATCATAGGTGGAACTTAAGAGCAATCATCTATGTGTCTTTCTCCCCGGTGTCAGGTGCTATCTCTAGCCAGATCACTCAAAATCCTCTTTTGCTTGAGAAAAGGGGGGTTGGTGTGTGTGTGCGTTTAGAAAGGTTATACAATCATCTGAAGAGGAAAAGAGATGGGGCCTCTTCAAAACACAATTACATCATCCTATTATTAACGTACATAATTAAAGTAAGTTTTCTTCCTGGCAGTAGACCCGTTAGCCTTTCTTATTTTTGGTTCAAGTACCTGGAATATTTGTTGTATTTGCCTAAATAAAAGTAACATATTATAGCATGATTATAGCATGATATAAATTATCATTGAATTATTAAAAATATTCTATCTCCTCATTTCCCTGACTAGGTTCATTGGAAGGGGTTTATTATTGTGATAGTATGGTAGTCTTGGTAGTAGTTGTGTTTAGCAACCTGAAATTGTATACATATCTTACTTCAAACATTTTTTGGCCTTACATTAATCTCAAAAAAAAGTTTAAATTGATGTTTGGCATGAAGCATGTATCAATATGCAATAATATGTCACACATAGTATATGCAAAGTAAAACATAGTCATGATTATGAAAGTCATAAAATATTACACTTCAGGAGAAGACTATGAAATACCCCATGCCCCAATGAATGGAACATTTTTTGCACATCTTATTTTCTTATTCAGAATTACTACTGTTTTAGATCTAGATATAGAAGTAGTTATAGATACAGATAGAGACAGAGATACAGAGCATTTAAAAAATCAATCTGAACTTGAGAAAAACTAGTTTAAAGATAGTAACATGTCAAATTTATTCCCAGAAAGAGTTCCTTTAAGTGGCTTCCCAATTGGCAAACAGGGGAAATCAACCATCTTACTCAGTCTAGGCCCTGGGAGAAAGGTGAGGGGACTGAAACATTTATGGAGAATAGAAACAAGGCAGGTCCCTAAGAGCAGCGAGCACAGGGGATCCTTCTCTCTCCAACACAGACACAGAGATTTAAATTGGCTGTAGCTCCTGTTGTGCTGACACTTAGCACTTAAAGAAATTCTGATAGTCGCCATGTTTATACGGAAGCTCTCAAACACGTCCAAGTTGTCAGTTTTCTCTCCTGGAATGACTTACAATGTTACTATTAAATGACTCCCAAATGCATGTAAGTTGGCAAATAGCAAGTTCCTGAGTCTATCCTTGAGATGTTTTTTATTTTCAATTTCTTACAAATAATATGAGCTCTCTAGTCATTCACGTAGCTGAAAACCCTATCCCTGGTGCAAAAAGAAGACAGCAGATTAGGGGCACCTAGGTGGCTCAGTCAGTTGAGCATTGGACTTCGGCTCAGGTCATGATCTCATGGTTCGTGAATTTAAGCCTCACATCAGGCTCACTGCTGTCGGCACCTACTTCAGATCCTGTCTCCCCATCTCTCTTCCCCTCCCCTGCTTGCACTCTCTCAAAAATAAATAAAACATTTTTTTAAAGTTAAAAAAAAAGATGGCAAGTTAAAAAAAAATTATAAAAGGCTAGATTACCATTATGTGTTAACTAACATGATTGTGGAAACCAATTTTCTTTATAAAGTGAAGGACACTTTTTCTTAATGTTTATTTTTTTTAATTTTTTAATGTTTATTTATTTTTGAGAGAGAGAGAGAAGCAGAGTGCAAGTGGGGTAGGGGCAAAGAGAGTGAGACACAGGATCTGAAGCAGGATCCAGGCTCTGAGCTGTCAGCACAAAGTCCTACATGGGGCTCGAACCCACAAACTGTGAGTTCATGACCTGAGCTGAAGTTGGACGCTTACCCGACTGAGCCACCCAGGCGCCCCAATGTTTATTTATTTCTGAGAGAGAGCAAGTGGGGGAGTAGTAGAGAGAGAGAAAGACGGAATCCCAAGCAGGCTCCTCATGGTTAGTGCAAAGCCCGATGTAGGACTTGAGCTCACCAACCATGAGATCATGACCTGAGCTGAAATCAAGAGTCAGATGTTTATCCAACTGGGTCACCCAGGTGCCCTACAAAGTGAAGGACACTTGACAGACTGCTGACAATAGGGCAGAATTAGTACTGATTCTACATGATAAACACATTTCCAAGCATGCTTATCCTATGTCCTCTTCCAACACCAATTAACTGTCTCTATGGAGTTTTAAAAAAGGTGTTGTTGAAGATAAGACAGGAGCCAGGCTAACTCACCAAGAGCAAGTCAGAAAACCTGCATCAGAAAAAAAACCTATATAGATAAAAAAGATCAGTGTGTCTTATTCACTTCAGAAGCAACATCCAAACTGTGAATTCGATTCAGTAAAGATGTCCTGCTGCCTGGAGAATAGGGTCATTGTTAGTGAGTCATCAGCCATCAGTTTAGGTGCCTACATGCACAGTCAGAAATTACTATGGAGCAGAGGTCTCCACGACTTTGACTATTCAACATAAAAAAATAAAGTCTAACCTTCCAGCCTAATGAATGACAAAGATATAATTAGCTATTTTGAAGCAAGTGGTATTTTCAGTGGTTAAAGTTACAAAAAGTAACCGTTGACTTGCAAACTTTTAAAATGCATGTTGAATACACAAAAAGTAAACAGTAAATAATATCACTGAAAAGTTACTCTGCAAATACTTTTTAAGAATTTATTTCATGACTATTGTATTCAAAGTACCATAAAGCAAACTACTGAGACCAGAAGAAGGACATCCTAAAAGCTAAAAGAAATTCTCAATAGTAGATTTATAATATGTCATGAATTAGTCATTGATTTTCCATTTTATAATTCCTAACCAGGTAAGTGTCACTCCCCGGAAGAAGCACCATTTTCCTATAAATTCTATGCGACAGCCTTTCGACCACCACCACCACCACCAACAACAACAACCACAGCACAAGAAAAACTCCATTTAAGTCTAGAAAAGTAATTCAGAACACTGATTCCAAATCTTAGATATCAAAATACGTATTGACTGATTGCCTAACAGATTTTTGGGAAACATGAAGATATTAAGAATCATCCCCAATTCACCAGGTTAAATGGAGTAATAAAGCAAATATTTGCCTAATTAATTAATACACGCAGAAAAAAAGAGAAACAAAACAAGAAAGCTAAATAGCTAATAATTATAATCTAAAATGTGTTCTTTGTTCTGCTTCTCAAGATAAAAATCTCAGGTCGGCACCCACATTTATGTTTAGACACAGTAAAGTTTGCACCCCATACTACAAATTCCTGTCTATGAAACAGCCCACATCTTTAAACTTTTCCTCTGTAATCCTTTGTCCAGTTATGGTTTTAGTGCTTGTGCTTAAGAACTATTTTAAAAACACATTTTTATTATTCTTTAGATAAGACATTTGTCATTCTAACACATCAGAGAAATCAAACATGAAAGCCTGAGAAACTGGGTAATTTATAAATCTTTACCTGAAGGCCTTCAATAGCCAGCCGCAGCATGCTTGGTGTAAGTTTGGAGGCCTGTTTGAAGGTGAAGTTACTCCAGTCTATGATCAAAACAAATCCATTCACTTGAAGCTCAGGATCTTCAATCATGGCTTCTAAGGAAAGTAAGATGGCACGCAAAATATCCACCAGTGTGTACCTATCAGCAACAAAATGTACAGCATTAAACCCGACAACCGCTTTCACCAAAACTGTAGAAAGTGTTTAGCCCATTGTAAATTTCCTTTAGGATACCTCAGGAGTCTTAAGGTCATTTTATTTAAAAATCTTCTAAGAAGAAACTTATTTGTTGCACTCCGGGGACATAATAGGACTTAACATGTATTCTACCAAAACTAACTAAAATGCTTTTGAAAATATACTTTGTTTCATATTTTACAACCATTTCCTTTACTTCCAGGTCTTCCTATGATTTTTTTACAATCTAATTTCTACTCTCCTGAAAACTAGGCATGGTACATTTTTAAGCAGCTCAGGAACACTCTCAGTAATTCTACCACTTCATACCTTCATATTTCAAAAATTTAAAAATGAGATTTGAAGGAATTTCACCAATAAACAAGAACACTAGGGTTAAATGGCTATGGCTAAAAGAAAATGTCAGCAGATTTTAATTACTTGTATTGAGTTTATATCATAAAGATGCAAGAAGAGAAAGAAGGTAATTGAGTCTTGATCTTTTTCTACCTTGCACTTAGCACCATGCCTGGCACATTTTAGGAACCCAATGAATGCTCTTTATGTTTCTGTAAAATGGGAGTAGACTAGAACACAAGAACACTAATTGTGGAGTAAAACACAGCCTAAGTGAAGGCTGCAGAAAGAAGAGAAAAACAAGCCAAATTTGAGAAGTATTTTAGAGGTGAACTTGTTAAAATTTGATACTTGACTGGATGCTGAGACTCGGGTGAAAAGAAGAGTAAAAGATGATACACACAAAGATTTTCTAGCTTCAGAGCCTGAGTAAATGGTAAAATCTTTAATCAAAATCAATAATGCAAGAAGAGGATATGGTTGGGAATAGCTGAAAGTGTAGAGTTTGGAATAAAACCTGTTGTATCTGAGAAATATGTAGTACACTCAGAAAGATACATCAAGTAAATATCTGAAAAAGTAGATCCTAAACTCAGGAGAAAGCTCAAGGGTGAAAATTCCAGAGTCAAAAACATACAGATCCTAAGTTCAAGTAAGTGAAAGGGTGTGTAATCAAAGCTGAGAATAAAATGAGATAATTATTCAAGAAGGAAATCCCAGCATTTCAAGAGGAATCACTGAATTTATTTAACAATTTCAATTTTTTAGCAGTCTGCCTTTTGAGGCTTTTCCCTTCATATATTCAGGTGGAGAAGTCTAGGAAAAGCTAGAGAAAGAAATCTTGACCTCAGAAAACACGTGAGATGGGGAGGTTGCTGGATAGGTGAGTGGAAGTAATGGGATCACCAGGAAGACAGTATGAGATAGTGAGTACAATATGAGGGAGTAGTTCTACTTTTACTTCTAAAAACATTTGGAGATGAATGGAGAAAGCATAGTAGTTCAGAAAGAACTTCAGGTGATTTTTCACTTGCTTTGGGCCTCAAATCCTCATCTGTAAAGTCAGTAGTTTGGAATAGAATCCCTTTGGGATCCCAGCATTAATCAAGCATGCTGTCAAAAGACCTCAAGATGGAATCCCTTCCGAACTGTCCCTCATTAGCTGTGTGGTCCAAGACATGTCATTGATCTATAATCCTGAGGCTCAGTTCCCTAATATGAATAAAAATGGAAGTACCTATTATTAACTTACTATATCTCACTGTGGGGTGGAGTGAGGGGGGAGGGGAGGAAAGTCAAAGACATGATTCAAATGAAAGCACTTCCATGTGCTAGCTGTACAGAAAGTGCTCACTAGATGTTGGTTGGAATACATACAGAGCATGCTTTTTATTGTAATGGTAACCATAGACATAGTGTACTAGGCAGGATATAATCAGAACTGAAGGCTGCTTATACTTAAAAATTATTGATGCTCTTTAGCTTACTATTCTTGTAAAAGGCGAGGATCAAGAAATTATTTTTAAATCTTTGGAAAGCATACAGGCTTTTTTATAGGCCTAAGGATATGGCATCCCAAAATACTTCCTGAATACATAAGATAATAAAACTTTGTATAGAGCTCTGTTACCTTTTGTCTTTAAATCTATGAAATATATATGGCTGAATACCTTTATTTGTCACACCATGGCTGGCCTATCTCCTTTTTAAATATAATGGCCTAACTCAGTGTTATGACTAAAAGCCTATAAACCTACACAGACTAGAAAGATGGAAGAAGGTTATATTTCTGGTTTAGACTAGAGCCCTGCTTAAAACATATATTCATTTTACTTCCTGAAACTCATAATAATATGGTAAAATATTTTTAATTAGAAAGGCCCAATTTAGAATCTATCTCCATTATGATCATTCTTATGTTACTATAGGATTACCAAATAGCATTAATACCAAAACAGCATTAAGTAACACTTGAATCTGAAATCAGCTTTGGAAGGATGATGTATTATTTGCAGTGAGAATAAACCAGTAAAGGCACCAGTAGAGGCAAAATTGAAGAGGCAATATGTTTCAAATAACACACTTTGAGTATGATTATCCAAAACTGAGGTCAAATCAGGAGAAAAATTTATACCTATCTTGTTATTCCAAAGGAAATAAAACAAGGCAACTCCTATTATCAGCAATGAAGAAAAGCAGGTTTGCAAAGTTTTCAAAAGTAAATTTCACCAAGTTTTTTTAAATTTAATATCATGGTTCAAAAAGAAAATCAAATGTTCTTTATCTAAATCACTGTATGTCTTAACCCAAGAAAAGAAACATTAAAACATCTTAGCTAACTGTATTCAAAGGGCAGGTCAAAACTACTCTTGACACTCCAGTCCTCTGTTGTCAAACATGTCACATTACCACCATTAGCAGCTCAGCAGGCTACTCATAAGCAGAACCTTATTACATGAGATATTGCCAAAGTCTGTAAAATATCTTCCAAAGAAATGAGGGATTTTATATCTTCAGGAATCCTACCTTCATCCTTCTCTTTGAAATTATGTTTCACTGTAGTACTCTACAAATCCGAGGTCTCTACAATATGTTCACATGTGAGGTTTACATCCCAACGGTAGGAGCTCCACCGTTGCTCTTCTTCCCTCCGATGTTGGAAGAAAGCCATAAATAACAAACTAGCACATTAACGCAGCTCTTGACTCTGGATTGTGCTTTCCAAAACAGCATTAAGTAAAGCCTGAATCTGAAATCAACTTGGAGAGGATGATGCATAGCATGTAGTAAGAAGAAATAATAACACCAGGAAAGGATTTGACAACTGGGACACCGGGCTATATAGACCGTTGCTCTTGAAAGACAGCAGAACTGCTCTAATGTGTAAAAACTGCATGGAGAAGACTGACATCTGCATCTCCCATTTACTACCTGGACAATCAAGAGCAAGGAAGAGTGTTCTGCCTTAGGCCATGCAAGGATTTGGGGGGCTGACTGGCCTGTGCTCTCCTGGGTCATCCTCTACCACTTACAACCAGCACAAAGAGAAAACTAAATCACAAGCAGATCATTACCTTTCTACTTCCCAACCTTTTCTTTCAGCCTGACAAGGAAAAACTGGCATCTTGGCATCACAATGAACAGCACAACAGCAAGCAATTTCCCTTTGTCGCTAAATCAATCAGCCATTATTAAATTCTTCATTAAGGCTGCCCCCTCCCCTCGGTTTTCATTAAGCCACGTTTCTAATGTCTGAAGCACTTCCTATTAGAAAGGTGCTAAGGGGAAAGACAAAGGCGAAGAATTGCCTATATTAACGCCTCAGGGTGTCGTCATTGCTAAAGCTGATGAACCTAGCTAAGTGTTTTATGTTACTCAGTGGCAGTAATAATAATACCTCTATCTGTGTAATCATTTAAGATTTCCAAGGCAATTTCAAATGCATTAACTTAATCTCAAAACAAGCCCACAGTCTCTACGCTGGCTTTGTCCCTATTATTGTGGAGATGAGGACACAGGGTCTCGGGGAATTTGAGCAGTTTGCCCACAATCACCATGGGAGTCAAGGGAGGAGCCTAGAGGAGAAGCCGGATCTTTCAGTTCTCTCCACTTCCAATGGCACCTCGTACCTAGAACACAGTCTCATGAACAGCTGTTCTGCTTTTTCAGGTCTCGGCGGCATGCATGTCAGAAGACAGATTAGGAAGTCAATACCAACATGGCACCATGCCAGGTTCCAGGGCATGCTCCAGCCTGGCCCTAGCAGCGGGCTTTGGTGAAGGAAAGGCAAGAAGACATTCATAAGAGTCTGAATAGGAAGAGATGTCTACAAACCCCAGAGAAAATATGAACTCTGAAATATTCATCTGTCTGGCTTGTGTCACAGAGTGCAGAAGATTAGCTGTCTGAGCCTTGCTTTAGTTTACTGCTGAGGGAATGTAGGTGAGTGAGAACAAGTGAATCACTGAAAATGAAACATCTACAGGAATAATGTCTTTCTTTGGGGGAAAAAAGTTTAAAAAATGAGCACCTACTGCCACCATAATAAAATAAAGTAAAACAAAACAAAATAGAATTCTGCTGGAAAAAATGCAAATGTCATTCTACTCTGCAGGGTAGAATACTGTAAGCAAATGTCTGCTAAGTCTTTGTCTTCAGAAGATTTAGTCTAGCAACTTAACTTTCTAATTGTCTATTCTGATGTTCAATCAAAATTTTGTAAATGACAGATGGAATTTTCCCCCTAGGTTTATGATTTTCCCTAGACTTACACTGATAGCTGTTTATACACACGTGAAAAAAGTTTGACCAATTCACCTACTCGTTGTCTGATCATAGGTGAAATACTTAACTGCCCAGTGCCTCAGTTTCCGCATCTGCAAAATGTGGATATTAATAATACTGACCTTGTAGGATTGTGATAAAGATTTACTATGTTAATATTTGAAAAGAACTTAGAAGAGTACCTGGGACATCCCACATGCTATAAAAGTGTTTTAAATCAATGAATAAATGAAGTAATTAATTAAAACATTGAAATGAAACAATAAGAGGTTGAACTCGGTCAAAAGAGAAGGCGATGAGTATTCCGCAGCTGCCACTTGGCCCTGAACTTCGAGTGTGGGCAAACTGTACCCTCATTAAGCACTGACCATCTCTATAATAGTTATTTAGTGTTTCAAGTTTTTTCCTCCCAGAGATGCTATGTCTCTTAATGGTACAAAGAATGTGTCACGTTTTTATTTGCCCCTATCAGTTACTAAATTTTTCTGTATGTAACAAATGCTCAACTCAGGTGTACTTCATTATTTATTTATTTTAAAATGTTTATTTATTTTTGAGACAGAGAGAATGTCAGAGCATGAGCAGGGGAGGGACAGAGAGAGAAAGTGACAGAGGATCTGAAGCTTGAAGTGGGCCTCCAACTCATGAACCGTGAGATCAGAACCTGAGCCAAAGTCAGATAGCTGCTCAACTGCCTGAGTCACTTTTCATTTTTAATGATTTGAATGGAGTACTATTTGCTCAGTCTTTTGATGTTATAAGGACCTGGCATACAGAGGCATCCTTTCCTTCATGTCAGTAGGGCTGTTGATTATGTTAAGAAAATATATGTACTTGTCCTCAGCCATGTAGAAGAGCTCACCCTTTCTAAGAATGGAAGAAATGTATTCATTGGCTAAGGATAACAGTAATTTGCTAACTACTGGCTTATGTTTTAAAATACCTTTAAACATTCCTTTAGAGGCATCCTGTCAGTGCAGTGTAGTAAACCTCAAATCCTTGGCTTCTCTTCAACTTTGTTTAAAGTTGGATATCTAAAATATGATCATAGCCTGGTTCAAGTCAGACCCAATCAACATCCCACTTTAAGGTTGGCACTCTTGGTCTTTGCTGTTATTTCAAGATTATTTCACTAATTACTGTATAATTGCCCCAGTTTCTAGAGACCGTCCTATTTTTTTTTCCAGAGATTCATTCTGATATTCCACTAACATTTCTCAGGACAATTTTTTTTTCTTTCCCACTTTCCATGGTATGAACCAAGGGCATAGTCTGGAATAAGCTGCAGTTTCCAGAATCTTTGTAAAAATAACCTGAGGACAGAATTTCTGCTGAAACAGAAGTGGCATGGAATCCACACATGCTTTTCCAGTTTTGATTGAACCCCCAAATCTACCCATAACATAGCACAATGATGCCTCCAAGGTTTGAAAGGTAAGGATTCCCGGCCTTGATACAATATATAACACTGTAAAACAAAAAGTTGAAGCATAAATAAATAGTCTTTAATAAACTGAGTCTTCAAAAATCAGGTTTCAAGATTAAGCCTATTTTCTTTCACTTGGTTTTTTTCTTTTAAGATTACTGAGTATGAGTGTTTGTCCCTAATTATCTAGTTAATTGTGCTTGACTATTCCAAGTAAGTTTTATTTCATTTTGTTTTATTTTATTTATAGTACACTTCCAGAGAAGACTAAAACTTCATGGTGGGATTAAAACAAATCAGTAAAATCTATGGCTATCTTAAAATTTTAACCTATTATCAACCTAACCTTTCAATTTGGAGACTGATCACATTATTTTAATAAATGGCAGCAGAATCATAATTCAATCTGAATTTGCACACATTATCATTTTCTTTTTTGCGAAAATGTCACACAATAGGAACAAACAAACTGACAATGATAAGTTTTTTAGGCAAATTCCAGTATCAGTGAGAGAATCATAGCATGATGTTTGACCTGCCGGTCTTCTATCCCGTCCAGAGCTTCAATACTGTAAGTGATAATCAATGTTTCTCATGACAAGCCAAACACAGTGCAAGATGGTCAGTGCTTCTGAATTGCCACTATATTGAGAATCATTTTAGGTTAGCTGTATTTAATTGTTTTCTAATGGTTATTAACCAGATTCCAGATAAATGCTTGTTCGCTGTACTAAAGTATAGAGAATTACTTTTCATTCTAATAAGGTAAAATAAACTTGCATGCTAACTGACAACCTACAGGCCAACTATCAGAATGCATGTCATCAGTATGCTTCAGGTGACATAATTTAACATGAATATTTGCAAGAATTATGGCCCAGTGAATTTTAACTTCTCAGATATCTGCTCTCATGCTCTAAGGTCTAAACTGTGATCTACTTTCATTCCAAACTTCCTTTTCTTAAAGTAGTATGATCCTTTCTAGCTTCATGTTACATTATCCCCATGCTTTGTTGTTGCAATCAAATAGACACTTTGAAAGCATCTGCTGAGTCCTAAGCAGGACACTATCATTCAGAAAAGAAATACAGCATGTGATATGTGGAAGACCACTGCATCCTAGTGATGTAGTGTAACAGTTCAATTGCTTTTAATTTTGTGAAATTCACTTTTGTTTTCAGAAATTATGTCAGACAAACGGAAAGAAATTAGATAAGATTGTATGAATCTTTAGCAAGGTAGATCCTACTCAATAAATGCAATAAATCATCTGAGCCTGTTCTATCCTTTTGAGAAAAACCACAAACCACATTGGAAGTCATTTTGACATTTCAGTATTTTAATTATTTTTATAGACATTAGAAAGTGGTAATGTTGTAAACATTATTATTTTACCTTAGTCATCCTGAAGATTCTATGTCTTTTATAAAAGCTTTGGAAATGGTCCAATTCTTTGCAATAACCTGAAACTGACCTGCACTACATTGCCGTGGAAAGAGACACTATTTTATTTATAGTCACCAGCTCACTCACATTTACTGTTGCTAGTCTCCTGAGGAGCACAGAAAACTGTCCTACAAATTTAACATAGAAGAAAGTATATATCAGATAACTGCCTACTTAAAATTCTTTCTTTTTCATGCATAATTCACTTCAACTCAAATACCGATTTGCATTAACTCCAGTTCACATATTATTATAAAAATAATAATAACACAAGATTTCATCTTTTTGTTTTACAGATCAGTTATTTCAGAGAGCTTTACAAATTTTTTCAAAATTCATTTAAAAGAATCTTGCTTTTCCCTTTGGGAGATTGGAAATAACTTGTTTCCCAAATAAAGGAGATACTTTCTTCTACTTCATTTCTGGAATTTCCCTGTGTATCTTGGACATTCCCCCTTATTGTTTCTTTAAAACAATGTTACTTTATTTTCTTTAAAACAATGCTACTTTTAAAAAGGTTGTTGAAAGCCAGGCAATTCACTGAACAACACAAGGAAGGTGGTCAGAATTACGATCAAATGTGCAGTCCTCACAAGAGACCCAGGCTGTTTGCTCTGGCAGGATGAGAGCAGGGTCCGACTCACAAACCAGGCAAGGCGTGGGAACCAAGAGAATTTGGCAGGTGGCATATCCACCTAACAGAACAGCAGTAAGGTAAACATCGAGGGTGGGTGGAACAGACCTCTGTAGAAGTCAAGTCAGATAAAAAATTGAGGCTGCAGAGTGTGGGAAGGAAAAGGATTCAGACCAAAGATAGGAGAAGGGCTGGTGAGACACGGATACTGCCAGAAAGGCACTTCCAGAAACTGTCCTAAGGGCTTCAGGGCAGTTCTTAGACACATCTCAATGATTAAAGTTTACAGAGAATGTCAACAGGATTGAACTAATTATCCACTAGTCCTTGTTATTGGGTATATGTAGATCTGAGATAGGGGGCAGGCAGGAAGAAGGAGGGAATGATTTTTTTTTAAGAATATAAGAAGAATTTTAGACAAGCTCTGAATAACTTGTATACCTTCTGTCCTTGACATACTATAACTTCTTGATTATACCTGTTTCTTTCCAACCATAGAAACAGAATTCACAAATTTTAGTCTATGGTCCTGATAGAGTATCTTTTATAGGAAATAGCTTCTCATTTTAATTTCACATATATGTGATATTAATGTTTAAGATTTTGTATAGATTTGATGAAAATAATTTTATATACCAATTAATAAATCATCCTCTATTGTAGATTTCTAAGGAGATAGGTTCTGATTACTAGTAACCTATCCTTTCTATGAAAGAATAAGATAGAAACCCAAAACATATTCTTTAAATCTGGAATATTCAGCTTCTCATATAAAGGAGAACTATAAGTGACTTTTATCCTAATTAAATTTATAAGTCAGTGTGAATATTAGTTCACTTATAAAAATAAGTGACTAAAGGTCTGGTGTATATGCATGTTTTACTGAATACAATCTGCCTCTCTAATGACATCTTTAACAGCCAGACTTTGAGATATATTTAAATATAAAATTTCCTCAGCTCCCATTTTACTGTAGCTCACAATAAACAAAATGCCACTCTAACTGACATATGGATTACGTTCTTTCTTGAATAGTTTTTTTTCTCAATTTTGATATATACAATAATTGGTTTGCATAGCCCTATAATATCCATCTCAGATGGGAAACAAAAACTTCTTAACGAGAAATTGTGGTCAAAGAGTGGCATTTCATGGTCCTTTAAACCTTGCTGATAAAACGTAGAGTGAGATCTTTATAAATAACCAAAGTAAGAAACAGAACTCTATTTCTCCTCAATAGCTAACTCTGTAAGTTTCTTAGCTTTATGACTCTTCAGGGAGTAATCTGTCTTTACATTTATCCGAAGAAATCAGGATAGTTCTCAACTTAGAATTACAGGTAATAGGTGACTATATAAAGAGTAAAAAACCTGTTAGGGGCATCTGGGTGTCTCAGTTGCTTAAGAGTGGCTCACTCAGTTAAGCATCTGACTTTAGTTCAGGTCACGATCTCATTTGTGAGTTCAAGCCCTATATCTGGTTCTCTGCTATCAGCACAGAGCCCACTTTGAATCCTCTGTGTCCCTCTCTCTCTCTGACCCTTTCCTGCTCTCGCTTTCTCTCTCTCTATAAAAATAGTTTTTAAAAATTTTTTAAATGTAAAAACCTATAAAAAATATTAGGTCACATTCTAAGGTTCCGATACTCCGAGAAGCCTATCTAGAAAGCTGTAAGATCAATGAACTTTCTTGGTAACTGTAAAAGTCTTTTACAATTGTTCCAGAGATGTTTTCAACTAACCAGATGCATCAAAAGTCACCATTCACAGAACTAAAAATACACCAATGTTATAACAACCAGCTTCTTATGATTCATAGTTCTGGTAACATTTTTAAGTCCCATGAAATATATTTAGCTTTGAACTTAATTGAAACTACCTTACACAAGAGCCTTTCATAATTTTTTATTTTTTTTAGTCTGAAAAAATAATTTCAACTGAACAAGTAGAAAAGTCCGTCTCTGCATCTTTCTATTATAATTTGATGAAATAAGAATTTTATTTCCCTTCCATTAACGAGCAACAGAAAGTCTACCACTTGACATATCTGAGTATTTTCTACTCCCTTACAAAAGCTGAGAAATCACATCAGACAGGAAACACATTCTTTAGATTAGTGGCAGGTGCAGAACACACATAGCAGTCAGCCTTTATTTTCAGTGTCAGCAGGCATGCTCAGTGACAGAGGATACAGCTCTTCCTTTTCATTGAAGTGACACACGTCGTATTATTCCTCCATCTACACATCACCAAGCAGGAAAGTTCCCAAGCCACAAAACTACTTGATCTTGGTTGAACACCAGGCTATTCTTTAAAAATAAAACTTCAGTACTAAGAAGAGAGATGATGGTGATGATGATGGTGGTGGTGGTGATGGTGGTGAGGACAGTGATGATGATGATGAATCTAGTTTAAGATTTTCTTTAGGAGCAAAGAGGAAAAGTGGTCTCTGCTCTCAGACTCATTTTTCTACAGAACAGTAAACTTATTCAAGAGGTGAAAAATTTAGCAGCTGTATTTAGAAAGTGAATGATTCAGATCGCAGCACCATAACAGAGTTCCGGAAAGCACTTAGAGCTGCAGTAGAAACTAAGGGCTCATGAAGCAAGAGTTTCATGGTAACATGAAAGGTTAAAGTAAAAGGTAAAAATAAAAGCCTTTCTTCCACTGCCCAGGATGCTCCCCCCAAAACCTTATCTTGTAGTTCCAGTTTCTCTTCCCCTCCCTCCCCCCCCCCACCCCGAGCCAAATAAACAAAAACACCAAAGATGTAAAACTATGACACTACTCAGGGTAAAATCCGGAAAATGGGAGAGTAAAAAGAATCCCTAGTACAAGTTTGAATTTAGGATTTACCTGCTCTGATCCCAGTTGGCTGCAAAAAGGACTAGAATCTTCCGGCCATAGTGGTCCAGATTGGCCAGGCCCCCAGGGAAGCCATCTTTCAGTGCCTGCTTGATTCCAGGGTCAGTGGCCTTGAAGCTTTTGAACATGTCCAGGTTCTGCTGCCGGTACTCAAAGTACTGGGCCAGGAGGCGGAAGGCCTCAAAGTGATGAAACTTCCTGGCCCGCAAGAAGCGTAAGATGAAGGCATCATCAGTGCGAAGAAAGCCAATGTCCGGCCTGGTGATGACCATATCCCTCACCTCCTGGATGTCCTGGTGCAGGGTGTCTGGGTTCTCGTTCAGCTCCAGGCGGGCTTTCTCCAGGGTCTCAGGAGAGAGACCGGCTTGTAAATGAGTCATCGTCCTGCTTGTTCCTGAACCTTCCCTCTCTCCTGCTGATTGTCCCACAACAGACCTGGCCCTTGCCACCACCACGCTCTGGCCTCCAGATCTCGTTGCTGCCTGCTTCCTCTTCTGTACAGGAAATTATTTGTCTTGAGGTCCAGACCAGTACCCTGTTGCTCCCGCTTCTCGGCAGCTTTTTTGTGGGAGTATGAACTTCTTTTCCCACCCCCTAAAAACAACACCTCACTTTGGTTCCCTCTTCCCTTTCCTTTAAAGAGCTGTGGACCTCTGGTGGGCCCAACACTCCCTGTCCTTCCGCAACCCTAACAAAACACCCCTAAGCCCACACAGCACGGCTGGCACTGATCTTGGTACTGTCCTCTTCTCTTCCAAGATGTAACAAAAACAACCCCCACGCACATCTCAGCCCCAGCTCTGTGATGCTTCTGCGGTCCCTACTGAAGGATGCGCCTGCCAGGGATAACGATGGGAATTCTGATTAATAATAAGGTGGCTCTTCAGCGCTGAGCTCCAGGGCGGGGAGAGAGCGTCTTTGCCAGAAAGAAAAAGAGAGAAAGAAGGGGGGAGAAAGGAGCTTATTTTTCCTTATGCTTATTTAAAGATGTTATTTTTAAAAGACATTTGTAGGATTTTGTTTAAAATGATTATGATCCAATTAGGTGGAGACTCTGCAGATAGCGCACCTTCCCTCCACCCTTCCTAAATACACCGTGATCTCAGAAGGCACCAGAAGGGGGTTTGGTGGCGTTGGCACCAGCGCGAGCTCCCCCCAGCCCCACCCGCAACTTCTGCCTTCCTCTAGCCCTTTAT
>PJEM01013402.1:0-41146 GCA_004023845.1 Helogale parvula | reverse complement strand
CTCTAGTCTACTTGTTTCTACTACAAAGAAAATATTTCTGTATTTCTGTGAACAGCAATTTAAACTTACATGATTCCGCAGAAGATTCCATCTTCTACAGAAGGCTTGGCCATGACCCATGTGTTAATTCTAGGTAATCACCTAATTCCTATAACTAAGTGTATTTTTTAAAATGTTTTCTACCCTTTTACTAACCTCTACTTAATTCTCCCCCTGCCCAGCCTCTGAAAATCATTTTCTACTCTCTGTTTCTATGAATTGCACTTTTTTTTTTTAAGATTGCACCTATAAGTGTTTTTATGCAGTATTTCTTCTCTGCCTGGCTTTTTTCACTTAGATAATACCTTCCAGGTTCATCCATTTTGTTAAAATGAGACAGGATTTCCTTCTTTCTAAGACTGAATAATATTCCATTTTTTACATTTTCTTTATCCGTCATACATCAACAGACATTTCGGCTGTTTCCATTCTTTGGCTATTGTGAATAATTCAGTGAACTGGCTACTGTGAATAATGCTGCAGTGGCTGTGGGAGTGCATATATCTCTTCAAGACAGTGATTTCATTTCCTCTGGATATATACCCACAAGTGAGATTGCAGGGTCCCAAGGTATTTAGTTCTATTTTTAATTTCTGGAAAAAACTCCATATAGTTTTTCATAGTGATTGTACCAATTCACATTCTTACCACTAATCTCCACATCTTCACCAAAACGTGTTATCTCCTATCTTTTTTATAATAGACATCCTAACAGATGTCAGGTGGTATTTCTTTGTGGCTTTGATTTTGATATGCATCTCCCTGATATTTAGTGATGTTGAACCCATTTTCATGTACCTATTGACCCTCTGTATGTCTTTTTCAGAAAAATGTCTATTCAGGTCCTTTACCCATCCATTTTTTAATTGGGTTCTTTCTTTCTTTCTTTTTCTTTTTAAGAGAGAGAAAAAGTATGAGTAGGGGAGGGGCAGAGGAAGAGAGAGAGAATCTTTTTAAGCAGGCTTCACGCTCAGCACAGAGCCCAACTCAGAGCTCCATCCCATGATGCTGGGAACATGACCTGAGACAAAATTAAGAGACAGACACTTAACTGACTGAGCCACCATGATGCCCCAGTGTTTTTTCATATTGAGTTATATGAGTTCCTTGTATATTTCGGATATTTGCCCCAGATTGGATATGTTGTTTATAAATATTTTTTCCTCTATAATTTGGATTTTCCTTTTATCACCTTTTCATTTTGTTGATGGTTTTCTTTGCTATACAGAAGCTTTTTAGTTTATTGTAATTCCCCTTGATGATTTTTGCTTTTGTTATCTTTGCTTTTGGTGTCAAATCCAAAAATCATTGCCAAGACCAGTGTCAAGGAGTTTACTGTCAAAGTTTTCTTCTGGGAGTTTCATGGTTTCATGTTTTAAATTTAAGTCTTTAATCCATTTTGAGTTGATTTTTATGTATTGTGTAAGTTAAGGCCAATCTTTAAAGAGAAAGAGACAGAGAGAAAGAGAGAGCTTTCTTTGAATCAACCAGTGAGTTGTGCTAAATATCACCAATAAGTTCTTAAATATCAAAGTAATATGAGAGATGATAACACACCATCTAAATGATCTAATGCTTTATATGAACTTCGCTCTGCTATAGTCTTTTGACTTATTTTTCTTAATTTAACAAATGCTTTCACATTTGACACAATTGTGTACATGTCAGTTCATCATTAAATACCATCATCTTCCCAAGAAATATAATATTTTTGTTGAAGAATTTTGATGCACAGTAACACTGAACAGCAACCCTAAAAGAGGTAAAAATAACTCTCAGTTTTATCAAGGAGGCATGCATAAATAAAACAATGACAAAATAGAATTTAAAATAAGGAGAATGAGATATGATTTTATCAAAAATTAGCTCTTTTATCCAATACATATATGGCTCAAAGTTTAGCCATTATGCATGAAGATTAAAGGTTCCATGTAAATGTTCATTTCACCTCCTAGTACGTGAACTCGTTTATCGTCCTCAGCGGGCTATGCTGTCCTCAAGGACCGGCAGCATGTTCTATGTATCTTTATGTAGTTCTAGTAAAAAGAGCAATATGTTAGGAGAAATAAATTAGACATGAATTGTGTCTGTGTCTACAGCCATCAGACATGGCGATAAAGAAGACACTAGTACGATGCTAGAAATTTCACTGCACATTTGTTCAGGAAATGTGAACATCCCCAATAAAATTAGGTATACTAATGTCTATGTAAAATTATGACTGTTCTCCAAAGACAAAGAATGGCAAAGTTTCAACAGCTGATATTTCTTTTTGCCTCTAAAACTACCAAACCAGCCAAAGACAATAGCATAAATAATAACAACCATGAATTCACTTAATAGGCTTTCATTTCATCATGACCCTACACTAAGAGAATTAAATAACTATGTACTCTTCCCTTTAGAAGTTCATAACTGATGGTGAATATCAACTGATAAGCAAATGATTGAACATATACTAATGTAACACAGAATAACACACATTCTTCTTGAGTTTTATATCCAGACAAACTTGATCAGTTAACCTTTGTTCTTATGATTTTTTTTTAATCTAAGAGGAGAATAAAACATGCACATTTAAGTTATACTAGATTCACCACTTCATGGCAACAGAATTATCCATGTCATTTAAGTGCCTGGTGGAGTGCCAAAAAAAAATGAAGGAGTTAACACATAACTTATTGTTCTGTAGATTTCCATATGGCTTCTGTTCCATTTTGATCCAGGTGTAGTCCTACAGAGTTTTCCTCTCCTGTGTACCCTGGCTAGGAAAGATGGCCTGTATTTTGAAAAAGACCTTTAAGGGATACTAAGAAGTAATGTATGAAATGATCATGTACTTTAGATTTGAGGACTGTCTTTGTGGGAGATCTGCTGAATGTAATTTTGTTTGCCCTGCATATAGGAGGTAGCACCCTGATGACTTTTAGGTTCCCAGCTTTAATTATCAAGATAGAAATCTTTCCAATAAGTTTGCCAATTTGTCTCATTTTTGATACCAACTAAAATTATTTTGCCAATTTTTTTTGTTCCAAACAAATTGTGCTTCATATGTCTAAATTTCCTTCCCATGTACCATTCTGTCAACACAGTCTGTCCTTGTGAATTTTTATTGCAGATTGGTATCGGCATAGTACAGGACATATTGGAGAGAAATCAGAATGTTAGTTTGCATTTCTATAAAATATTTCCTGTAATGACTCACATTAGCTATAGTAGCCTATGACTCCAACACTATTGTAATCAAGGAAAATCAAGGAAATACATGGATATTATTTTTGTAAAACATAATCATGCTTCTTTAAGTGAACCATGTTTCCACACTTAACCTGTGCATAAATAATACAGAATTAATTTTAAAGAACCAAAAACCCATGGAATAACCTTTTACACAAACCGATTTCAAAAATGAGTCAGCTCTCAGAAACATCACTTTTTCACTATGCCTGTTTGTTGATTATGTCTTTTATTTTTTCCTTTAAGAACAAATTCTCCAGACTTGGTAAGACAAATTTTTGTAGTAAATAAAAGTATTTCCTCCTTGTACTTTCTTTATTCCTTTCCCATATGTATCTGTGATCTTTATACATTTATTTGTACTTTCTATTTAAACAATGCTGTAGATTATAGTGGAGGAAAGAAACAAAGGGGCCAGAGATGTGGTAATTTACCATTTCCTTTGTTTTATTTTCTTTGCAATTTCTTTTCCCCCTCAGAAACGTTTTCCCAGAGTATGATGTTTGCCTAGTTTAAAAACAAAAGTTATGGGACTCAATAATGTAGGCATAGGGAATGATGAAGATAATGTCTCACGGAGCACACTAAATACCTATCTGAACATTTTGAAGGATTTAAGTATTTTCTTATTGAGTGAAATTAGCTCTATATATCTATCACTAGAAATGTTTATTTTAAACTTATAAAAAGTTCTGCTTTGTTTGTAAAAGTAGTACCTGCTGGGCTTCACTGCAATTTTCATTAAATACCCACAGTTGTTTTGTACATATTATCAGGGTACAAGATTAATAATTTATAAGAGAAATGAAATGTATGGAAAAGTGACAAAATAAACCTAGCACTCCACTTATTCAGCAGAGCTATGAAGCAGGGGGTAAAAAAAATCAACAACAAGCAAGCAAGAGGGATATATAGGGCCAAAAAATGGAGGAAAAAGGATGAGACCAATTCCCAGTGAGTTAGAAATCTAAGCAGAGGGTTGATGGAAATTAAGGTGGGTGGATGAGGGTAAGAGTTGTATGGGAGAAAAGTTCTTAACAGAATCAGTGAGGGAGGGTAGACGTTACAAAACACTGGAAGTAACTGTGGTCACATGGCATAGGGAGCTGGTTCTTAAATCTGGTGCATTGCATCTTTTGGACATTCAAATATTTCTCCATGAATAGTTGTGTGCCTTGCAAGGGTCCTTGCAGACTGTCTTGAATGGGTATTTGTTTTCTGTTGTTGTATAGCAAATTACCACAAATTTAGTGACTTAAGACACAACTTGTTTATTAGTTCAAATTCTGAGGGTCAGAAGTCTGGATAAGCTCATGTGGGGTTGCCTGCTTCAGCTCTCACAAGGCTGAAATCAAAATTTCGGCCACATTAGGTTCTTATGTGAAGACTCTGGGGAAGTGTCCATTACCAGGCTCATTCAGATTGTTGACTGAACCCGATTTCTTTTTTTTTTATGTTTTTTATTTATTTTTGATACAGAGATAGAGCATGAGAGGGAGAGGGGCAGAGAGAGAAGGAGACACAGAACCAGAAGCAGGCTCCAGGCTGCTCTGAGCTGACAGCACAGAGCCTGATTAGGGGCTCGAACCCACGAACGTGAGATCTGACCTGGGCCGAAGTCAGAGGCTTAACCAGCTGAGCCACCCAGGAGCCCCGGAACCGATTTCTTCAGCCTGTAGGTCTGAAGTCCTTTGTTCCTTGCTGGTTGTGAACCAGGGGACACTTTTGGCTCTGTGATGTCATTAGCATTCCTTCTCACGTAGCCCCGCCCCCTCCATCTTGCAACCAGTAATGGTCCATCAAGCCCTTTTCGTGGCTGAAATCTCTCTGACTGAATAGGAAGAAAAAAAAATCTATTTTTAAAGGGCTTACTTCATGAGACCTGGCCTACCCAGATAACCTCCCTATCTTAAGGAAACTAGGTCAACTGATCTATAACCTTAAGTATTTCTGCAAAATCCCTCTGCCAGGTAACAAGTATAGTCATGGGAGAGATGCCCCATTGTGTCACAGAGGAGAGAATTATAAAGAGAAAGGCTTATTGAGGGTCATTCTCAGAAGTCTACCTCATGCCTTCTGGAATTCAGATGACTGGATATTGTCAGACATTTATACTGAACTCCAAAAAAGCATGATTTTAAAAGGTCACGTAACATTGATGATTTTACATGATGAAGTAAGGCGAAGTCATAGATTGTCCCTCAAAATTAACAAAAAGGTAAAATAATAATTACTGTAAACTAGCAACCAACAGAAGAAAGAAAATGGTTCCATACTGTAGTCTTTGCAAATTGCTTTTCCAAGAAAAAAAATTACAGTTGATTCCAATGTTCACTACTCTTTGCCCATATTTCTTCTCAAAGAGAGAATACATGGTGGAGGTGAAGATAAGTGGATATAATTTTAAAGTCTCACTAAAGATTCCCCAGTTTGGAGACCAGCTGAATGGGAGGCTGGACAGAAAGCTCGGAGAAAATATGCAGATAAATCCTTTAGTGCAAAAGCAGTGCTAGGTCAATTCAGCAACTTCCCAGAGTCACAAAATTGCCATGGCTTGCCATCAGGGTTTTCCAGAATGGGAAGCTAGCTAGAGGGAGCTATTAGTCCTAATTGCCCAGAGCTAATTATTCCCAATAGGAATAAAAGACCTAGCAAAAAGAGAGGAGAGGGGGAATGCATATTATAAATAAGATCTTTCTCCACCACTGACAAAGAACCTTGTAACCAAAACCTACATGCTTACCTATCATTTCATCATCACCTACCTGGGAAAAGACTGGGAAAAGCTCCCAGGGAGAGAGAGGTGGATAGTGAAGGAAATTGAACTTCTGAGGCTGATTATCTCTGTCTGGAGAAGGTTCCATGCATGTCATCCTGAATTGGAAAGAACTACAATTCTTTGTATGGACATACCCATACAAACACAACAAATAAGCCTACTGAACATCCGTGTAAAGTTTTAAAAACAATTTGAGAAGGAAAAGCAAAGACCAAGTCCATCCACCACCACGACTCAGAGCCCTAACCAAAATATCCACTTCCTCTCTTTGTACCATCAGCAACAGAATTGCATACAGACCCGTCTTCAAACTGAAGCTCCAGAAAATAAATAAACAGAAATCTAAGATAATGAGAAGGGAGTCAGGGGGAATTACTTCTTTGAAAAGTAATTCGATGTCCTAAATCAGTTTTCATGTTAATCACTAGTAGGATAAAGGATCTGATAACAGTGCAGAGTAAGGCAAATTTTACAGGTTGACGTCTCAGCTAAATACATGGCAGGGGCCCCCTGTTCTACTCCAGATGTGTTTGTGCTTAGCCACCCCTTCAGCTGGTCACAGAATTCTGGGGCATTAGCAAATTCAACTGCATGGGGTCCTGAAGCCACTGTCAAAAGTGAGAAACAGAGATCGTTCCGCATAATTTCCTTGTGATACTATCTGTGAAGAATGTCCCACAAATCTTTTGCAACTTACCTCATTAGCCTTCTTAGCACATGCTTGTTTTCAACCTATCATGACACTCTGTTGAACAAAAAATTTTGCTTAAGCCTGCAAACATTCATCCTAAAGCATTTACAAATTTAGATTATAATCTAAACATTCATTCTAAAGCATTTACAAACATTCATTCCACAAACATTCACAAACAATCAGTGGGAGTGAGCGAGAGAGAGAGAAAAAAAGAAAAACTCTTAATTACTAAAATTAATAAGGTTTACGTTAAAGACATATATAGAACTCTGTAATATAACATGTTTTTCTGAGGCACATGTGAAATATTTTCCAAATGTTTATTCTATATCAGGTTTCAAAAAAAATCCCAAATTTGTGTAAAAACATCACTATAGTTAATGCATGCTTTGAAGAAATTATTTTTCCACTCTGATTTATTTGAAGAGAGCTTAAGTCCTATATCCATTTATCAAGTGGTGTTTTCATGGGCATTTCCTCTATAAATCTTCTTTAAGAAGTACATTTGGTTTTTTAATAAAATTTCCTGTGTAAAATCTTTTGTATGTGGCAATTCACAAGTAAGAAGAGTGTATAAATGAAATAAATACCAATAGAATGCTTTCAAATTAGTCACAATTTCACTCGAGATTTAAAGCACATTTTTGTGCTGGAGTCTGGAGGAAAAAAAGGTTTTGTTTTTTTTTTTTAAATCAGTCTCTTTCAGATGCCATAAAAAATAAATGAAGAAGTGATTTTCACTCCAAAACCAAGAAACATAGTAGAAGCACAGGAAAAAGTGTATTAGGACCAATTTCTTTCTCTCTCTAAAAAAAAATAACTAAATAAATAAAAGAAGAATCTTATAAAATAATCAGTGAATAGTTAGGAACTTCCTAAACAGAGCAGACTCTGTCATAGAACATATTTTAGATTTTGAGTCAAGTAAGCAAAAGTGAGTTTTCTTGGTTTATAAGTAAAAGAAAATGTTTGGCTACAAATCACACAATGACACAAGCAAAAAATCAAGACAAAATGACATGATTATAATAATACCATCTATTTTAAACCTTTCAAGAAGATTTTAATTGTTTCCTTAAAAAATTTTTAATGTTTATTTTTGAGAGAGAGGCAGAGCGGGGGCTTGGGGGCAGAGAGAGAGGGAGACACAAAATCCAAAGCAGGCTCCGGGCTCTGAACCGTTAACACAGAGCCCTACGTGGGGCTCGAACCTACAAACCGAGAGATCATGACCTGAGTGGAAGTCAGATGCCTAACTGACTGAGCCACCCAGATGCCTCTCTAAGTGTTTCATTTTAATACCTTCAATATTTTTAGTGCCATTAAAAACATTTTAATCAATGCTGTTACAATAACTAAGTTTAGGAGAATATTAGAACCAATTAGATTATAAAGGAGTTGAAGTAATAATACATTCTTAGCTTGAAACTTTTACCTTCACAAGAAGATTATAATTTTGAATCTGAACTCATACCACACAGGGCATTTCCTTAGCAAAGGGAGGGACAGTTTGGGAAGCAGCAATGAGTGAGATAAACAGGCTTCATTTACATCATACTTCTCTTTGAAAAGCACTAGTTGCCTTCACGGAAATGATCTTTTTCACATTATTATTTTTGTGTTCTAGTTAAGGGTTGATGGTATGGATCCTCTAGCAGAGGTAAAATAGGAGACTCACTGACACAGTGTGGTTTCTCAAGCTCAAGATGTAGCAATGTCAGTGTGATGGCAGGAGATTCCAATAAAAAGTGAGAAACCCAGCTGTTTTGCAAACTTTTGTCTGGAACTTTGATCACTGGGACAATAATTTCCAAATTTGAGTTTAGGTAAAGGTTTGTTATCAAAAAATAATGTTTTCCTCTGAACAGTTTTGCATTAATATTAAAAATTTAAATTCTCAATATGTCATATAAATGACGGTGCCAGTATCACACACAGCATATTTCCTCTTTCTTTAGGATAATATTACTAATAGTTTGCAGTAGATCTTCTCATTATTTGTGTCTCTATTTCTACTACTGTATTCCCTAAGCACACTAAAATGGACAGTAAGAATAGTTGATAGATAACAGAGAAGAATGATAGTTAGGCATACACAAAGAAAATACAATGGGGTTAATTTATTTCATCAATAATCCATGCATAATTTATTGATGACTACACAAAATATTTCTTAGAAATTTAGAAAACATAATCTCAAAGTTTTCTACTTACTTCTTTATTAGTATTAGTATTAGTATTATTTTGTATTTTAGAGAGAAAGAGTGTGTGCAATCAGGGGAGAGAAGCAGAGGGAAAGAGAGAGAGAATCTGTAAGCAGGCTCCATGCTCCATGCAGAGCCTGACATGGGCTTTATCCCATGAACCTGGGATGATGACCTGAACCAAAATCAAGAGTTGGCTGCTCACCTGACTGAGCCACCCAGGTGCCCTGCTACTTATTTCTGATAGTGTATAAGTCATGTATGGTACTGAGACAGCAGACAGAGCCAACATAGTAAAATAAAATAAGATAAAATAAATTTCATGATTTGATACGAATCTGAAGTATAGAATATAGATAGTATGGCTCCCTAATGATTGACTTCATTAGACTGACTTCATCCAGCTAGGTCAATTCCAGACCTAGCTTTATAGAAAAATTATGGTTCCAAATTTAGCCTATATCTGTGATTTCTTACCAAAAAAATTACCAGGAATGATTCATAACTAGATTGAATAAATGGATTCAAGATGGAAATATACTCATTTCCATGAAAGTGATGACGGCAGATGATTCATTTTCTTACGGGTTCCTAAGTGTATAATTGGCCTTGTTAATAAAAACCAAATACAATAAACTCATTGCTGTGTACCCTACAGGATTATGCTGAGTCTTTTTCTCTATGGTACGCAATGAAAACCATACCAGGACGTAGTTAGCATCAGACATCAATAGGTTTCCTGAGACAAAAACAAATCAGTTGTCAGAAAAAAAAATGGATTATGAGTTTTACTATTGTGTTGTAAAGAATATTGGACATAATACGACAAAAGTAAGAAATTGCCGTTGTTTTTGTATTTGCATAGATCTGAATATCCTGATGACTTTGCAAGTTTTGTTTGCAAAATAAATTATTACAAATGCTGTTGAAGGGAAATCAACATCTCAGCATTAACAGAAACAGGTTTGAATTATCTTAAACCATTTTCCTTCTCATTTTTGTAGCTTACAAGTTATTGGAAATTTTTTTAAAGAAAATTCAACACCTCACACTTATAAATATATTTTCTTATTTTAAAAAACCAACGGATTCTTTGGCAGGCAAGATAATCTTCAAGAAAAAACCAGTATTTTAAAATGAGTTCTCAGGAAACCTAAAAGGCTTATTTTTGGCAATACTAGTCAACATGCCGTCACTTACCTCCTCCAAGATGCAATTACAGTCAGCACTAAATAATTTTGAGCTTCCGGCAAGAGGCTATATTCAAAAAGGTTTCCACAGACCTATAAGCAAATTCACTTCTAAAAGAACTAGTACAGCAAAACCTCACAAGCTATTTTCTGGCAGTTAGATCATGGTGGAAAAGTTTGGATATTGGCTGGTTTTTATTATTGAATTTACCTTCAAGAAGCAAAACATTAAGGTTAATTTTCCTTTTATAAGTCGCCAAGAAATTCTTTGTCTCCAATTTTAAATTTTCTGAGAAGTGAGAGTAAATTTAAAAGCCACCTGTAGTTTGTTATAGTGTTTACTATTACTGTCTTACTCTTATTATGTGGACTTAAATTGCATATCATTTCCTTTACTCCCAGATGCTTGAAAAATATGTGTGTATCCTCCAAACATCTCCAGAAAAAAAAAGAGGTTATGAGATGACTAATATTTCCATAATACATTTGTGGAAACTAAGACAAAGACATAACAAGGGATTCATCACATGTTTTAGAAACGTTCTGTGGTATAAGTGATAGTTCAACCCTTGTTTTCTGCTAACTCCCCAAACACAATTGTCATTGTCGCACTAGAAGTAAAATGTACTAGGGAGAAATTGTTTCAACAAAGTAAGTGGTATTATAATAATGGCTTTAGTCTATTTCTGAGGGCCATTGCTAAGATGTCTTTTCTGAGTCAGAGGCATATCAAATGATGAAAAAACAACTTTATAGCATTTCATGAATGGAGTATAATTAATAGACTGTTTAAATATGAAAGTTTTAAAGATGGGCTTTAATATACCAGAATAGTTTTGCATTGATTCACTCTATATAGAAGAAAATTCAGGATCTGTGAATCAGATACCCTATAGACATGAATCTTGATGTTCTAACATTATTCTCTCAATAAAATGATTTTACTACCCAAATGAGTAAAAGTATCTTTTCCCATTGCTTGTGTAGTCATTCTGAGCCCACCTCATTAAGTCAGTGCCCAGGAAAGTTTCTTAACAATACTAAAAAATATGAAGTGCTATATTCAGTCAGATTCTTATCTATTTCCACAGTGGAAAATATTCTATGATTGGCATGACGGGAGACCAGAGAAAGGGTAGTTTTTTTTATTCACTGTAAAATGACCTATCTAAATAGATAGGCATATTTCATCGGTGCATATGTATTATGTAATATCAGCTCTTTCCTCTAAACACAGTATTTATATAAATTGAAAAATACTGTCTCACTGATGGGAACCACAGAAGAATTTTTACCTTGAACTACATTTCTGTTTATTCTTTTACAATTCTTCCTGCTTTACATTAAGAGAATCAATTGATTTATTTTAAAATATTTATAATCAGCCATTGCTATATGTAATTTTCTGTAGCAATTCAGAGTTGATTCCTCAAGAAACTCATGTACAAATAATGAATTTACTATAAGCTAGTCATACCTCATCACTATAATTCAAAGTTAGATGTTCTGTTAACATTGCTAATAAGTAATGCCAAAAGCTAATGAAATGACTAATGAAAATAGTCATAGTAAGTTCAAATATTGTGTATTTTCATTTGTTTCATAATTTAGAAATTTTCTCTTTTGGGTCTTCTTTAATTGGAACTTTCCAATATAGTGATATAGAGACTAAAGAGACAATAGAAAAGATCAGTGAATCTAAAAGCTGGTTCTTTGAAAAATAAACAAAATTGAAAAATTTTTAGCTAGTCTCACCAAGAAAAAAAGAGATGAGACTCAAATAGTAAAATCATAAATGAAAGAGGAGATGTTACAAGTAATACCACAGAAATACAAAGGATCAAAAGAGACTACTATAAATAATTATAAGCTACAAGTTGGACAACTTAGGAGTAATGGGAAAGTTCCTAGGAACATGCTGCCTATCAAGACTGAATCATGATGAAGCAGAAAATATGAACAGAACCATTTTTAGTAAGGAGAATGAATCAGTAATGAAAAACCTTCCAACAAATAAAAGTCAGGATGAGACAGCTTCACTGATGAATTCTACCAAGAATTCAAAGAAGCATTGATGCCAATCCTTCTCAAACTCTTCCAAAATATAGAAGTGAAGGGAAATCTTCCAAACGTGTTTTACAAGGCCAACATTACCCTGATACCAAAACCAGAAAAGGATGACACGGAAAAGAAAATTATTTTTTCTCCTTACTTACAAGCCATGAGCATAAATGTGAAATTCTTCAAAGAAAAAAAATGCCAGCAGCCAGGGGCATCTGGATGACTCAGTCAGTTAAGTATCCAACTTTGGCTCAATCATGATCTCATGGATCTTGGGTTTGAGCCCCATGTGGGGCTCTGTGCTGACAGCTCAAAGCCTAGAGCCTGCTTTGGATTCTGTGTCTTCCTCTCTCTCTGCTCCTTCCCTGTTCTCACTCTGTCTCTCTGGCAATAATAAATAAACATTAAAAAAACATTTTTTAAATACAACCAAATTCAACAATACATTGAAAGGATTGTACACCAAGATCAAATAGAATTTAAACCTAAATAAATATATATACAAACTAAGCTCATAGATACAAAGTGTGGTGGTTGGTATAAGTGAGGGGTGAAGGGCAGGAGAAATGGATGGGAGTGTTTTGGGTTCTTTTATTTTAAATAAATTGAATAAAAAATAATTTGAGTAGCGCCTGGGTGGCTCAGTCTGGATGGCCGACTTCGACTTAGGTCATGATCTCATGGTTTGTGGGTTTGAGTACTCCTCTGCAGCTCTGCGCTCTTTGTCGGGCTTTGCCTGACATCACAGAGCCTGCTTCCAATTCTCTACTGCTCTCTCTGCCTCTCCCCCACTCATTCTCTCCCTCTCTCTCTCTCTTTCTCAGAAAGACATTTAAAAAATTAAATGAAATATAATTTGAACATTAACATCATTTTGTCTGATTCTACATTCTCTTCGTTGGCAACTACTCAGGTAGTCTTACTATCATATAAATGTTTAGTTACTTAATAAATTGCTTGATAGGAAGGAACACTTCTCTATATCTACAATCCTACATATATTTTATAGCCTCTAACACTGTTTTTAAAGTTTATTTATTCATTTAGAGAGAGAGAGAAAGTATGGCAGAGGGGCAGAGAGAGGGGGAGAGAGAATCCCAAGGATCTGTCAGTGCAGAGCCTGACATGGGGCTTGATCCTATGAACTGTGAGATCATGACCTGAGCATAAATTGAGAGGTGGTCCCTTACTTAACCATCGGAGCCACTCAGGTGCCCCAGCCTCTGAAATTTTTAAAACTAATTTATTGTAGTGAAATTCACATACCATAAAATTAACTATTTTACATGAGCAATTCAACGGCATTGAGTACACCCACGATGTTGTGGAACACCTTGTTTATAGTTCCATTGCTCTGGAGGAAAGTTCCATACACATCAGGCAGTTCTGTCCCATTTCCTCCCTTCTCCCAGTCACTGACCGCCACAGTCTGCATTCTGTCTCTGTTTTTGTTTACTCTAGACATCTCATATAAACTGAACCATATTATATGTGACCACTTGTGTTTGGCTTCTTTTCAGATACCATAAAGGTTTTGAGGTTCATCCATGTGGTAGCATGTATCAGCAGTTCATTGCTTCTGGCTAAGTAATATTCTATGGTATGTATATACCACGGTTTGTTTATTCATTCGTCCCTGATGAACACTTACAGCCGTATCCACCTTTCAGCTATTGTGAACAGTGCTGCTATGAACATGCCCACACGTCTTTGTTTCAGTACCTGTTTTCAGTTTTTGGAAGGCAAAGAACTGCCCACGCCAACATCTCCCTGGGGGCTGAGACCACGCTTGCCTGCCCTTCTTCTTGCCTTAAAAATGCCCTTTCTATATCATTGTCCCAGCCAGAGGGCATCCTGGAGTTGGGGAAGAAGTCTTAGACCATAGTATTTGGAAAGCACTGAGAGATCATCTAGTCTTGCCTCCTGGTGTGACAGAGCAGGAGATAGAGGCCCAAAGAGAAGCGGGACTTACCCTTCATCCAGCAAGTTGGGAAAAAACTGGAAATGTAGCCCTGCCCTCAGCATGCCTCACCACCTCTCTCAGACACAAGGGGCCCCAGGAAACAGGCTCAAGTCTGTGCGTGTGGCTCCCTGACCAGCAATCACTTTGGGGAGTCACCAGGTGGGAGGAGCATCCTGCCGGACTTCATGCCTTAGTATAACCAAGAGCCTACCCATACTCTTTGGCTCTGAATTCAAGGGTGTATGGCCCTCACTGGCCCCTGATCCTCTCCCTGTCCAGGGAGCCTGGGGAAGGGACTGGCCTTGGGAGCTGAAGGCACATCACCTTCTTTCTGCCACTCCCCACCTCCTTCTCCAGAGGGCCTGGAGGCTGCCTACCTGTCTCTGCAGTCCTGGGAGGTCTCCACCCACTATTGACACTTCTGTATTCTAGAAAAACACTATATAAAGCCATATGTATTTGCAAAATAAACAAACAAACAATCCTAGGAGTAGGATTGCAAGCTAACGTGGTAATTTTGTTTAACTTTGAAAGAATCAACAAATTGTTTTCCATAATGGCTGAAAGTTTCATGTTCTGCCAGCAATGTATGAGAGTTCTAATTTCTGCACGTTCTCACCAACAATTGGTTTCTTAAGTTATAGTATCACCTGAAATTTTGCACTCTTTAAGGTTCTAATTGCTTTTAAAGCAAAGACCATCAGAAAACAAAGACAAAACAAAAACTCAAACCACATTTCCTGTGTGAATCTCCTCAAATCTACTTCTACTCCAGGATTTCAGAATTTTCATTTAGATGATGGGCACACATGAATAGGTAAATATTCATTCGAATACTTCTTTTTCCTCTTTTACTGTGGTTAGCAGAAACATAAAAATCTTGAAATAACTAAACTTTTAGTTTATGTACCCTGGTGGGATGTTTTTTTGACAAAGATCAAGGGGATTTAATTAACAATTCATTGACCAAATCACAGTTAAATGCCTCTCTCAGTTAAGCAAGGGTGTAGCATTTAATTAATCAGAGCTTACAGGTAAGGAAACTAAATTGCACACACAGTGATAGTAACAATCCCTTCATAGTAACCTCGCTCAACGGGCTGTGTCTGTTCAAAATAGAAAGCTAGACGAAACAGGGAAGGAGGAGAGAATTAGTCAATATGGCCAAGCTGATAAAGATATGTGTCAGTCCCCCAAGGGCTGAATGTTAGCATCAGTGAACATAATGCTTTCACATTTCAATGACTTAACACAGATAAATAAATTGAACACACACACACACACACACACACACACACAATTGTAAACATTCTCTGAATAAACTTGGGCACAAGTTACCTATTCAACTAAATCCACCTCTTTTGATACCTTCAGATCCTACTATTGAATTTCAATCCCCTCTGTCTATAAGCTAAATGGCAACAGTGCCCTATTGATTACAAAGGTGTTCTATCTTTACCACAGTCCAAATACATGGTTTTATTTTTTTTTTTATTTTTTAAATATTTATTTCTGAGAGAGAGAGAGAGAGAGAGAGAGAGAGAGAGAGAGCCCACACAAGCAGGGGAGGGGCAGAGAGGCTCCAGGCTCCGAGTGGTCAGCACACGGCCGGACACGGAGCTCAAACTCAAAACCTTGAGATCATGACTTGAGCTGAAGTCGGACACTTAACCAACTGAGCCACCCAGGCGCCCCACAAGGACATGATTTTAGAGGCCCTTCTAGAGAAAGACCTGTTTAAAAGAGCTGGAAGGAAAGAGACATTACTACACTAGATAAAACATGTTGCTCTACTGTTCTGTGCTGGTCACTTGGATGCACATACACCTCATTTTTACTTTCACAAATACCCTGTGAGTTAGGCTCCACCATTATTCCTATTTTACAGTTGAAGGAAACAAATCTCAGTAAGGTTAAATCACTTCTACAGAGTCACACATTTCATAAGAGATATACCAGAGTTCAAATCCAATCTGCCTCCAGCATCTAGTGATACCATCCGAGCAATGTAAGAAATTATATCTCACCATGACCACCATTCTATATTTTATGTTTAAAACCAAGGCAATTCTATTGCTTTTTCCTGATTAGATAAAAGCAATAAAGTATAAAGAAAAAAGGAAATAACCTATAATGCCATAACACAATGATAGAACTTCAATATGTAGTCACATTATTTTTCTAAGGACACAAACACGTAAGTATATTAAAAAGAGATGGAGTTGGGGTGCCTGGGTGGCTCAGTCGGCTGAGCAACGGACTTCGGCTCAGGTCATAATCTCATGGTTGGTGGGTTCGAGCCCCGTGTTGGGCTCTGGGCTGACAGCTCAGAGCCTGGAGCCTGCTTCGGATTCTGTGTCTCCCTCTCTCTCTGACCCTCCCTTGCCCACACTCTGTGTCTCTCTCCCAAAAATAAATAAATAATTAAAAGAATAATAAACTTAAAAGGGAGGGAGAAGGAGGCAGAGAGAGAGATGGATTGGCACATACTAAGTATTTGATATTACTAGCACCTCTTATGATGATCGTCATTATTATGGGTGCATGTAGCTGCACTTTATTTTTATTGCTATAAAATATTCTAGTATGTCTATATACCAAAATGTATTATTTATGCCTTAGATGGACATGTAGGTTGTTTTCAGTTTGAGGCTATTGCAAATGCTACCATAAGCATTGCTTTACACATTATGTTGTTTGCACATATTCACTGGTGCTCCAGAGAAAAATTAAAAGATTCCCAATTTATAGCATTCAACAAGATTCTAGTGTAAACATGATCACTGTGACCACTTTCAAGCAACCCTGTTCTCAGATTACGAAGTTTCTGAAAATTTAACAACTGGCTTTCTGAGCCAGACTAGCTGATTCGAACTTCATACACACTTCTCTGTATATTTGGAACTGCTAGATAATAAACTATGTACATGATTGACTGTAGTGAATAATGGCAAATAGTTTATCAAAATAATGGTACTAATTTACTCTCTTACAACAGTACATGTGAGTTCCCATTGTGTGATGGACGTCAGACTGTAAATTTGAGTCATTCTAGAGGTACATGGTAGTATGTCTTTGTGGTCTTATTTTCCATTTCCCTGATTACCAGTGAGCTTGCTCACTTTTTCATGGATTTATGACATTTCAATATTCTGATGCCTCTTCAACTCATTTATTCATTTTCTGCCTAGCTATTTTTTTCTTTTACTGATTTTAGATCCTAAGTATTTTGGATATAGCCAGGTTTTATGTGTTGAAAATTTCTTTACCAAGACGATAGCTTGTCTTTTCACTCTCTTAATGCAGTCTTTTGATGGACAATCTTCATGTACTCAAGTTTATGCATCATAATGTCTTGATTGGACTTCTTGGATTGTTTGAGACATATTTTACTTATCTAAAGTTATTACGATATTCTCCTTGATTGTCCTCCACAGATTCTTTATTGTTTTGCTTTTCACATTTTGATTTATTTTCTACATAAAAGAGAGTTTTGTGGGTGACATGAAGCAGGAGCCAAATTTCATTTTTATTTTTATGGATACAAAATACCCCAGCATAATTTATTGAAAAATATTTTCCTTTCCCAGCTCTGGAGTAGCACTCTTTTTATAAATTAAGACTCTACATATGCTTGGGTCTTTTTCTGGGATTTCTATTTTATTCTGCTGCTCTATTTGTCTATCTTTACATGAATATCACACTATCTTATTTAGAGCAGAATTATAAAAAGTCTGGTTGGAACAAGCCCACTCAGTTTGTTCTTCTCCAGGAATATTATGGCTACTTAAATTGTTAAACAGATTTATTGAGGTATAATTGAGATACAGTGAACTGCTCATATTTAAAGTATCAATCTGATAAGCTCAGCATATGCATACACCCATAAAAACATAATCAGAAGTCCAGGTAATGAATATATCCATAATACAGAATAGTTTTCATGTGTCCATTTGTTATCCCTCTATCCCTCCCATCCCTGTACCCTGCATCCCTAGACAACCACTGTCTTCTATCATCAGTAAGAATTAATTTGCGTTTTCTAGATTTTTAAACAAATAAAATCATAGAGTATATACTGCTTTTTGTTGGCTTTGTTCCCTCAGTATAATTATTTTGAGATTCATCTATATTGAGTGTATAACTGGTTCAATTGTCTTTTCTTTCTGAGTAGGATTTTAACATATGCATATTCCACAATTTGCTGTCCATTCACTTGTTGAGGAAATTTTTTTTATGTGTTTGTATTGAGTGTTTGCCTATTCTAAGTAAAGTTTCTGTAAACATTCAAGTGTAAGTTTTTATATGGATGTATACACTGAGTAGTGAAATGGCTGGATAATACAGTAACAATATGTTTAACTTTGTAAAAAACCATCAAACTTGTATCAAAGTGGTTGTACGATTTATTACAATCTTAAAACCAATGGGAAGTTGCAATTGTGCCACATCCTAGCAACATTTGGTATGGTCAGCCTTTTTTAGATATTCATATTGGCGTGTCGTGAGATCTCATTGTGGTTTCAGTTTGCATTTCCTAAACCATTAATGTGGAGTATCTTTTTATTGGCTTATCTGCCACCCATACAACTACTTAAGCAGAGTGTTCAAATGTTTCACCAATATTTTCAATTGGACTGCTTGTTTTCTTACTGAATTTTGAGAATTTTCTTATATATATATATTCTTCTGCAAATCCTTCATCAGGTATGTGATTTACAAATATTTTCTCCTGCACTGCATTTTGTCTTCATTCTCTTAACAGAATTTTTTGAAGAGCAGAGATGCTTAATTTTTCTGAGTCTAAGAAATCAATTGTTTTATTTTAGTGTTGAATCTAAGAAATCTTAGCTTAACCTCCACACAAATATTTTCTTCTGTTTCTTCTATATGTTTTACAATTTTAGGTTTTACATGGTTATTTATGCTTCATTTTTACTTAATTTTTGTATACAGTGCAAAGTATGGATAGATGTTCATTTTTCTGCAAGTAGATTGACCTTTCTCCAGCATAGCCTTTGCACCTTCATAAAATAACCCAGTTGATGTTTTATGTGTAGATTTATCTCTGTAGTCTCTATTCATCGCAATTGATCTCTTTGTCTATCTTGATGTCAATGCCATACTTTTTTGACTACTGTAGTTTTATAAGACTTGGAGTCAGGTAGGCTTAATTCTCCAAATTTTAAAATCAAAATTGTTTTAACTATGCTAGGTCCTTTGCACTTCCGTGTTAATCTTAGAATCAGCATATTAATTCATGTCAAAAAATCTTACCTGGATTTTGATTAAGACTGAATCAAATCTATAGATCAATTTGGAGAGACTTGATAGATTAATAAAATTGAATTTTATGATCGATAATCATGCTATATCTTTCTATTGATTTAAGTCCTCCTTTAAATATCTGTAGACTCTGTAGTGATGTCACCTCTCACATTCTTGATATTAGTCACTTGTGTTTTCTTTGTTCCGCCTGATAAGTTAGGCTAAAGGTTTGTTAGTTTTATCAATGTTCTCAAAAAATCATCTTTTGGTTATTTTCCTTACTGTTTTTCTGTATGATGGTCATTTATTTTCACTCTGGTCTTTATTATGTCATTTCTTCTGTTTATGCTATATTTTGTGTTATATATTATGTGCCTTTTTAAACTAGGTTCTCAAGCAGTTAAAATTTGCCTTTAATGTGGGCATTGAGTGCTATAAATTTCCCTTTGAATCACTGTATATCATGAGTTTTTGTATCAACTGTTTTCTTATTTTACCTTTTTTTTCCTGTTTGGTATACAGGTTATTTGAAAGACATTAGTTTCCAAAATTTACTAATTTTATAGATACTGACTTTTACTTTTATTCTACTTATATTATATAATAACTTTTGTATGCTATTCTTGTATAACTTAAATCATTTTCAATTTACTGAGATTTTTTTAAAAGCCCAGAATATGGTCTACCTTGGTAAATATTCCATTAAGAAGGATAGATAACATGTATTATGCTATTGCTGGGTGAAGTGCTCTTTAAGTGATTATTCCTTATTTCTTCATCCAAAGGGTATAGCTTTGGTTCCCTTTAATTTATTATTTTCTTCTATCCATTTATTTTGTAGTTAATAATACACTGAACTGTGATTCCTGATGTTTTCAGTTAACAATAAAAACATTTCCAACATTAATGTGTATACATTTTAATACCATTTCAGGATGTATAGTACTCATCAGGTCATGAGCTATGTTTAATTTAGTTATTCATTTACCTTAAATACCTCGTGGAATAAGACATCACAAAAATTAATCAAGAAATATAAAACTTAATAATTACCTTTTAGATTATATTCAATTACTACTATAGGGCACCTAGGTGGTTCATTTGGTTAGGCATCTGCCTCTTAGTTTTGGCTCAGGTCATGATCTCACAGTCATAAGATCAAGCACCACATCAAGCTCTGCTCTGGGATGGAGTCTGATTAAGAGATACTCTCTCTCTCTCTCTCCCTAACCCCCACTTTGTGTGCCTGCACTCTCTTTCTCTCTCTCAAAAAAAAAAATACTAATATAAAGTTATCATGATCATCTTTGTGAAAGAAACTGTGACATCATTCTGGTTCTTTTGTATATGGGTAAATAAATATGAATTTTATAAATGAAAGATAAGGCTATTTTCCAACTGTTCACACATGTCCTCATACTGATTTCCAGAAAGTATTATCAATTTGCTATCCTGCAGAAGATTTATAAATGTCTCTGTGTCTCTCATTAACATTAAATGTTATTTTCTCCAATCTTCATTAATTTGATAAAAAGGAAACATATTTGTATTATATATTTCTCTGATTATTTGTGATATTGGGCAATTAAAAAATTTTTTATTAATGTTTATTTTATTTTTGAGAGAGAGAGAGCCCAGGAGCGCGAGCGCAGGTGAGGGGGCAGAGAGGAGATACAGAATCTAAAGCAGGCTCCAGGCTCTGAGCTGTTAGCACAGAGCCCCACACGGGGCTCAAACTCACAAACCCTGAGATGAGCCACCCAGATGCCCCAAGCAATATGTTTAAATATATTTTTTGGGAGGCGCCTGGATGGCTCAGTTGGTTGAGCATCCAACTTCAGCTCAGATCATGATCTTGTGGTTCTCAGTTCAAGCCCCCCACTGGCCTTTGTGCTGAGCTCAGAGCCTGGAGCCTGCTTCGAATTCTGTGTCTCCTTCTCTCTCTGCCCTTCCCCTACTCATGCTCTCTCTCTCTCTCTCTCTCTCTCTCTGTCACTCCCAAAAAGAAATAAACATTAAAAAAAATTAATATAAGTAAATATATATATTTTGGGGGCTGTTCTTCTATGAAATTTTTATTTTAACCCTTTCCTTTTTTTCTCTTAAAGCATATTTATTGTTTGTGGGTTAGTTTATGAAAGAAAGAGGAAAATAAAAATGGCACTTTGAGAAAATGAGTATTTACAAATGCATAAGAAAAATGTTAATGAAATTTTGCTGTTCAAAACTGTTTAGCCTCTCTTTAAATACCTAAAAAAAGCACAAAGGGAGTTTTCTAAAATTCTTATTTTTAGCAGCTATATTTTTCTATAACATGAGCCAGTTTTCATGAAGAGAAAACTTAAGAAAGGCAGTCATGAAGCAGAAAAATCTCCTGTAACTGTGATACCCACCCCCATTGTGGTTGGTCTTTCTTCTTTTGACATATATATTTTTTTTCCTATTTGGTACTCATACTTCCTACCTCAAAATATTCATATTGCCTTACTTTTATTATTCTGTTTCTTAGAATTTAAGGATGTCTTCCTGCCTTTCCTGAGGACAGTATTAAAAACTCCAGGCACTACTAAAGATTCTTTAGGGACATATCATCTGTAAGTAGTGTCTTTTGAGAAAATCACTACTTAACTGAGGTCTAATTAAGGCCACCCACTGCAACTCCACCTGGAAGGTGCTATATTGAGAGTTGCCCCTTCGAGAAACAGGTTTCAAAAACAACCAAAGCATCTGCATGTAAGATTTTGATTTATGGCTCCCATATCTAGTGTATCTCTCTCTGAATAGACGGCACCTTGCTGTACTCACTTTCAACTATTCCAAAAGCAGACATCACACAACTCGGTTATCTAAGGGAAAGCTAACTTTGTATAATCCCTGCGGCTTATGTTTTTTTCCAGATGACCCCAAATACCCCTTTCACATAGAATAACACACCAGCATACTGAAATTTAATTTTATGTCTTCATATTAAATACTGTGTGAGAATACATTGTTTAAGTGTTTTATCTGGCAGTTACTTAAAAATATAGCTTTAGTAGATAGCTACGATGAAGTCATGTATATGAGGAAAAATAATGACATGAAATTAAACTGCTACTAAAATGATATGAGCCAATATTTATTAAGCACTTACCATGTACCTGGCATTTACTAACCTAATTGCTTATATTAATGTGTGAAATAAGTACTAGAGGAAAGCACAACGCAGAGGTTTAAATAATTTGCACAAAATAACAGTGATTAAATAGTAGAAATGGGGTGGGGGAGGAACTAACATCAGAGTCAGCATTTTTAACCACTATACTTCAGATATTTGTTTAGGAATATTCTAGAGTATGATTTTAGATCTGTTTATATGAAGCCAAGATTAAAAATCACCATTTATATCTCATCTAATGTTAAAATAATTGATTATTAGAGCTCCAGAGATATCAAGAAGAGGTGAAACTATGCAAGAGATGTGAAAAAAAACATATTTGTGTAGGTCATCAAACAATGAGCTTGCTTTTTGATTTTTTTATATATTGATCTTTATTTTTTTCAGATTTGCTTACATATTCTGGCAAGCAGAGTGCTCTAGGAAATGTTTTACTTCAAAATAGCATTCCTCATTGGAAAGATACTTCCCAGGAGGGCTGCCTCTCACTGACCAGATCATTTGAGGCAAAGCCACAAACCAGACATACGTCCTTTCATCTTGGAGAATTGAGGTGTTAGTGTCAGACTCCAGAATTCACCATCAGGTGCTGGTTTCCAGAGAAAGGTTCCACTTGAAGAAAGATACTGCAAAGCAAATGGAAGAGAAGGGGCTGTCAAGAAGACAGTAAAAATTTTCAGAAGCAAGGTACCAAACAATCATAAGCATTGTCTTGGTGCTGGGGAATGCACATTAAAGGCAACAAGGGTTTGGTTTTCTAAGACTATGCTGGAAATTCACATGGCAGCTACAACTTCATCCTACTGCAACCCATTCATTTAAAAACATTTATTTTTTTGCTTTCTACAAGTTAAAGTTCTTGTCTTAGTAAAGATGAGTCCCAGAACATTCAGAGTGCACATTAAAAGTGGAATTGCCATTGAGAGAAGGACAGTTAGGTCACACAACACCGATGTGTCTCTGAACCTTCCCTGTCTCCTGGTGAATGCTCATTGATTCCTACAGGCTCTGTCTCATAGACCTCCTAGCCTTGTTAAACATGTCAGTCCAAGCTTTGGCATACATGAGGCTTAAAACCAAAACATTTTGTTGTGGTAAAGGAGTCATTTAAAGAATTTGCTGTAAGATGAAGAATAACCAAGGCAAAAGACACACAGAGGGTCATAAATCTAGAATATCTGCTTTGCGTTATGTACTTTGTTCTATTTTCAGTCCATCATTTACCCCATTGCTTCCTTCTACCAAGCTCTGGCTTCCACTAGATAGGACTCCCAGTTAGCCTGCACCATACTCAAGTCCAGGGCATCAAAGTAATAGGTCTCTTAGCTGACATTTCTCCATTGCTTTCTTGATTTTCAGGATAATTTGATACCATAATTGACCTTCCTCTCTTGGTGTATCTAGGATCCTCATAGGATGAGTACTTATTGTTATAATATGGCAACCCTAAGATTTATATAAAATATAATCCCAGTAACAGGAGGGAAGGGTGGCAGGAAACACAGAGAGATTGTCTTTTCTTTATGTTGACTTCTCAATTTTGGGACAGGTTTTCTGATCAGAAAGATTAGCAGAAATAATCAATGTTTTTTTTTAACTGTTTATTCTTATTTTAGAGAGAGAGAGAGAGAGAGAGAGAGAGAGAGAGACAGAGAGAGCCAGTGTGAGTAGAAGAGAGAGGCAGAGGGAGAGAGAATCTCAAGCAGGTTCCATGCAGTGAGCACAGAGCCTGACGCAGGGTTTGATCTCACGAACTGTAAGATTATGACCTGAGTTGAAATCAAGAGTCAGATACTTAAGTGACAGAGCCACCCAGGCACCCCAGAAATAATCAATATTTTAAGTCTTTTTCAAAGTTTGATGATATCGTGGTCTAGACAAGATATAACTTAAATGTGATATGGTAAATCCCTATTTAAGCCTATTCAAACTATGGCTGAAAATAGAATTATTTAGCCACCCATGGAAAGGGACAGATGAGGAATGAAGTATTGGGTGACTAATGGAGAGAATCGGTTAGCCTGAACTGATCTGACAGTCCCACCATGTGGAACAGAAGGTAGAGAAGAGTTCACAACTGCTGAACCTAACATACACTGTTAGTATTCCTTACACATGAATACTAAATAATGTAATCATAGTGCCCTCTGCAACCAATGACAGCTTAATACGTGAACTAAGAGAGAAATAAAGGAACACATCTGAAATTCTTAAAAGCAAAACTCAACACTTCTAACAAAATTAAGAACAAAAACATCTCAAAAACAGCATGCGAGACAGTTCTTGAAATTGTAACCCGTGGTTTGAAAACCAGCTAAGACTGAAATTCTGACTGCAACTTAGATAAAGTTATGAATTGCTGGGGGTGAGACAAGCAAGCAATAAGTACATTTTCATAAGCATCTGGGGAATTGTTTTCCAGCTCAGATAGTGACAGCAAATTGGCTTCAGGGATATGATAAGAAACAACTGGAGCTGAAGCCACTGGGGCTGAGGGATGCCAGACGAAGAGAAAGGGTAAGACAGTGTTAACCGCAGAGCTCTTAGGACAAGATAGAAGCCCCACTTCGGGTCATTTTAACTAATTAAGTGCAAAATGAATAATACAAAAATGTACCTTGTAAATACGAAACTGGGACCCACTGAAGATAGTAAAAAATATGAGCTAATTGATGTGGGGAGAAAGAAGGGGTGATGTAGGGTTTATGGTTGAGTATGAAAATAGAAAGAGGGTTTCAATGTTATTTTTTCTTCTTCAAGCACTGCTGAAGAGTGAAGGAAGAGACCATTCTTTCTGAACCAGGAATAAAAACTATGGGTGGTCTTTGCTTCATTTTCATTGGATTTTAAGTGGATTGGATGAGACATGAAGGAAAAGACACAATTTCCGGATTGTGGTTTTCATTTGAGTGCTCGCTCTCAAACCCCTTGGCCCTACTTCTAAGTGGCCAACTGACTCTTCAATCTTCAAACTTCACAATTCAGTTTTCTCTGTCTTATCTTCATCCAAACTGTCTCAACCTCATGCATGCCCACCCTTGTTTGGACATAGCAACACGATGCCGAAATCATTTGTGACTCCTCTGGAGATCCAGTCACCAACTGCCCTATTTGCCATCATGGTTAGGCCTTCTTCCCAATTCCTGCCCAACTATCAAGGGTGAGACCCAGAACTCAGAATTTGACCCAGCTCTCTCACCAGGTTACGTGGATGCTTTTTCTTCCTATTAGTTTTTCAGAAACAAAGTGAAAATGTCAAAAAATACACTACTTGAACAACAGGTAACTATTTCCTCTGCATGGAATGGTTATTCATTATATATGTTTAATGACTTTCAAAATGTATGATTCAGAATTAATCTTACATGTGGGCACGCAGTAGGCACCAAACTACGGAGTTACTCTTAGAATTCTAATTTTCTCTGTTATTGTGTTGGAATTTATTAAATTGGGTTCTGTGACTACAGAACACACAAGGGGTTTACCTAAAGTTAATGTCTTTCTTGTACATAAACCATTGTTCCTTTTTTTTTTTTTTAATTTTGGAGGACACAGCGACAATGGTAATATATTTGGAGCAAATGGTGGAATGGTAGAGGAAGCTCTGACAGGTTCATTTTCTGGTAGGAAGAGACCACCCGATCTACTTCACAGGGTCCAGAGTTCCATCACGAATGTCTTCCTCTCTGGGACAGACTGTTCGAAACATTAACTACATTAACTACTTGAAAAGAGTAGCCACCTAGATCCCCAGACATCACACCATGTGATTTTGTGTCACTTTTCCCTCGCCTGCTACACGGCACAGGATCAATGTGGCCTTTTTAACACTAACCTAAAAGACACATATTTGTAAGACTATGAAAATAACTATGGTGCTGTATTTAAAAAATTGGTTTTGGCCACATGTTTATGTGTTCTTAAATAACTTTATTATTGAATTATATATATGTGTATATATACATTATATGTCTGTATATATACATTTATGTGTGTATATGTAAGTATATATATGGAAAGCCATCAATTTTATTAACATTACATATGGTGTATATAATTAAAATATATATGTGTATAAGCTATTGATTATCTTAGTATGTGCCCAGCCCTGTGAAAAGCAATGTAAAACAATATGTTAAAACAGTATGACAAAAAGGTTCCTGAGGCCAGAAAGTTGAAGTAACTTGCCCAAAGCACACAATTAGTGCAGAAGTCACTACACTATATATTCAAAGCTTCAGCAAAGATGGGCGCCAGCTAGCGGGGCCACAGCAGAATCTCAATGCCGTCTCAACACCGTAATTGACGCCAGACATACAACTGTTGACAGTACAGCATCTAATCCGGACAACATTCAGCAAATGGAATTCAGAAGCCTGGGTTCTGATGGAAGGCGTAGAGTGGACTATGCTCCCAAATTTCAGGCACCAGAGAGAGGTCCATGTGTAAGCAAGAACACAGTGTACTAATAGGCAATTACAAATACTTCCAGCATTTCAATGGCTATATATTTTCCAGTGTTATCAGGAGACTGCAGTTGTATTAGGTCAATTCCTCATCATGCGCTTGCTCACTGTTTATAGTGATAGGTCAAAATAAACCTTATTCAAGTTAAAATAAACTGATATATGGAAAGTCCACGCTAATTAATTCATCATGCGTATAGGGGTGCTATTTTAGAAATCTGAGAAGTTACCTTAGTCTGTGTAGCTTATTATTTTTCCAGGAAGGAATATACTACCTTGGCATTCACATTCTCTGCCAGGGAGAGGGAGAAACAGCACACTGTGTATGCTTCTGATTTTTATCACACTGACATAACCCATGCCTCATCACATTAAAGCATGATGCAAGGTCCTTCAGAAGCTGTGATTGAAAGATCTTTCCAAACATCCAAGCTGCCAAGACAGAATCTAGTAGCAAACATTATGGGACCTACAGAAGATTACCAGCAAGAGATATGTTTGTGATATTAAGGGATGTTTTACATGAACCACAGAGATTCGAAAATGAATCTTTGCTTAATGAAGAATGTCTTCCGTGTGCCGACTTTCTTTGCATTATGGCAACGTCTGTCTGCTATCCTGTGCACCTGGGACTGGCGAGTACAGAACCGGTGTGAGCAGACTGATGGTTCCAGGGGTCACTTCCCGCAATGGCCACGTGGGATCAGCATTCAGAGAATTGGGACACCCTGGCAGATGAAATGTTGTCACTCTCTGCTACATAAAAATACAAAACCACAAATGGCAGAATTCTATGCTAGCCGAGACACTCTTTTATTTCCATCATGTTAAAGCTAGGAATATGACATAGCTTTCAGTTAAATATTAGATGGAAAATTGAAATGTTCTTTATCTCAAAGATTTTCTTTCAAGACCATATGTATTAACATTTTCTTTCATTTCTCCTTGACTGGGATTTTAACAAATCCTCAAGCAGTGGAGTAGCTTTTCTTGATAAGGATTCTTAGATTTGTCCTTTGAAATGCTCAAAGCAAATGTCCTATTTTCTTGAAAAAATATTCCTAATGCTTTCTTCTTTTCCTCTTCTGCTTTCAGAAATCTCTTATTAGACATTCTGGTTGAATTATTAGCTAAATTAATACATATTTATGTGAAATATATTAGTATTTGAATTGTGGCTACAGAGTCACTTTATTGTTATAATTTTATCAGACGGTTTTCAGAAGCTCTTTGCACAATGCATAGTCCTCGGTGCACTTCCTGGAAACTAAAATGTTTCTTGTATCATATTTCCCTAGTCTTTTAAAATCCCCTCTTATATTTAATGGTAGTAAAATCCCAAATGTTATATCAGCTTATTGAGTGTCAGAATAAAACAACAACCAAAAAAAAATAAAACCTATTGGTCTGGATGGCAAAAGACACAATATGAGTATTTAGGAAAGAAATGGAAATTGGTTGAATGTCTACTCTGTGCACATACTTTCTTTCACCTTATACAACTTAATTCTCTTATTGATCTTGTAAGGTTTTAAGTTTTACCATCACAATTAGAATTTAAAATGAATTCAGAGAAGCAAAGCATTTCCCCCAAACAACTAATAAATGACAAACGTGGAATTCAAACTCTTATGTCTCTCATCCCAAGATTCTTATTATGTCCATGATGCCGCTCTGGTTTTCACAATTCAGATATTGATCCCTGTCCTCCATATATGCCGTGGTAATCTCTGTTTCCCCCCCAATCATGGCATAATTTTTAAACCCTTTTATAGAGGTATGATTGATATGATAGAAACCATGCATATTTAATGTATAAATTTGAAATATCTCCTAATGATAGGTCCTAGTAAGTCGTTTGTATAATAATCAATTGAATTTTTAAAATGCCAGTGAAATCTAATAATTGTTTTTAAGTTTATTTACTTTGAGGGGGAAGAGCAGAGGGTGTGGCAGGGAGAGAGAGAGGAAGGACAGAGGGTCCCATGCAGACTTGGCACTGTTCCCACAGAGTCCAATTCAGGGCTCAGACACATAAACTGTGAGATCATGACATAAGCAGAAATCAAAAATTGGGTGCTTAATGGACTGATCCACCCAGGTGTCCCCAAATCTAATAATTTTATTTATTTGATCTCTATGGTTCTTAGAGCATAATGTTGAAGAATCAAATCTGGGCTCTATTGACTATTCCGCCACTAACTATTGGTGCTACTTCTGAACACTTCATGTATTTGAGCCTCAGTTTCCTGATTGGTACATCAGTTAGAATCATCTCTGTTCCACAATGGGTAACCATGAAATAACGTGATACAAAATGTTAGCACAGATTCTGGAGAGGAAGAAAGAAGTGCGGATACTTATAAGGGTAGGAGAGAGGGAAATTAAAATCAGTTTCCTCTACATAGTAGGAAATGACCTCATTTGCTGAGAAAGAATACATAGATTACTGAATAATTAGTGGGCTACTGAACCCCCAGCAAAAGTCTGAAGAAAAAAAAATAAGTTTTTGCTTTCTTCTGTGAAAGAAACTTATATTACCATAAGAAACAAAAGTAATTTTGAAAATCCCTTTAATAAACAAAGTAGGAAGCAGCTAAGGTAAGGATATTATCTGCCAAAATTCATCTAAATTCAAGAAAGCCTCCAAAAGTATAAAACATATGCTAGTTCTCAAACTGAGTGCTGTATTTCTCTGAAAATTATGATGCCATCCTGAGGGACCTGTGATTCATTTCTTAGGATGATAAGGGCCAGGTGTGAGGCTGACCAGGAGAAGGGTAAGTTAGGAATTTGGATCTATACCACAGAGCCTCAGAAAAGGTGAGAAAGGGGGCGCCTGGGTGGCTCAGTCGGTTAAACGTCCGGCTTCGGCTCATGTTATGATTTCACGGTTCATGGGTTCAAGCCCCGCATCAGGCTCTGTGGGTTCAAGCCCCGCATCGGGTTCTGTGCTGACAGCTAGCTCAGAGCCCTCAGAGCCGGGAGCCCGCTTCAGATTTTGTATCAACCTCTTTCTCTGACCCTCCCCTGCCCAAATCTGTCTCTCTCTGTCTCTCAAAAATAAATAAAAAACATTTTTTAAAAAAAAGGTGAGAAAGAAGTGATGTCAAGCATGTTCCATTTCTGTCTCTAATCATGACTCCTAATATGAGAAATAAACTGCAAATGAGGCAGGATAGAAAGAGAAATCACCATGAATCTGCTAGCAAAATTTGACGGAGCAGACGTAAACACTAAGTTGCCAAGAGAAATCCAGGTGAGAAATGTCAGGAAGGGGCTGGAGCTGGCATCTGCAGGATCAGCTCCCTCTGGAGGAGCGACTCGGGAATGTGTGTCTCCAGGACTGGACGCAACCTATCTATTTGGAAAATGTTCTGAGAAAACATTCCATTCGCAGTTGGAGGGTATTGACTGCCTCTTTCCGTCACTTGTACAAAGAGCGGACCAGAATACTAAAGCCTCTGCTCACACACAAAGTTCATGAAGGATTATAAAAGGGACTTCTCAGCATTGATGTAAAGCAAACAGGAGAGAAGGAATACAGCAAGTAAAAGGCAACTGAGGAAGTAGAGGTTAGGAAAGAATTCGAGGTGGCAACACAGTCATTACAGACATGGACAACGAAAATGTTACATGTAATAAGACAGAGAAAATGAAAAGGATCTTAGTGATTGTAATTAACAATCCAATGAATTTGCTATATAATGCAACCAAATAGTGGAGTAGTAGCTAGAGGTAAACAGACAGTAAGGAAGCAGAAAAATGGGTAACACACACGAAACAGGGGAGGATAGCAAAGGAATAAAAGGAACCTAAATACTCTTCAATAGACCAGTTAAATAAATTATGATACTATATTGCTTCTTCTGAGAGGAAGTGAGGGTCTAGGAGGCAGAGTTTAGCAAAGGGGCTTACTTTTCACTCTATGTACATTTGTACTTCTAGAAACATACTTCTTTTACCACATCTATGTCTTATTTATAGATTAAAATAATTCAGAATAACAAAAAAGTCAAGAATAAATTCTTGACTCAACTTTGTCCAAAACTAGCAAATAGGGAAGAAATTACAAAATATAAAGCAAAAAAAATTTTTTAACTGAACTAAAATTAAATATATACTAGGGTTCTTTAGCCACATCCTTCATTTTAAGTACTGATAATGGTGTTGGCTCTCAAGTTATGCCTCTAACCCATACTCTGAATTTCCCTAAACTCCAGTTGTTTTTATAGCCAACTACAAACTTGAATTTCCACTTGCATTTGTAAGAGGCAGCTTCAATTTAACACGGCCAAATGTGCCTCTTTCCTAATCTTTGATCTCAATAAAATGCACCATTTATTTATTTGCCCAAGCTACCATCCTAGGATTTATCATTAAAATATTCTGCTCATTCCCTCACCTCACCTGTACCCCAAGGCTAACGCTTACCATAAAAAATACACCAAATCTGTCTGATTCCACCTGAACAGTGTGCTCCAGATGCCCATCTCCCCCTCACAACTGATCTCCCTTCCTCCACTCTTACCTATCCATTATTGATAGTCCAAGCACCACAGTCACTCTGCCACCTTGATAAATCCCAATCGACGTCTACTTCCATCTACAGTGCTCGCTCCACGTTGTGGCCAGAGTACTCATTTTAAACTTCCAGTTATAAAACAAGTAAGTCATGCAGATGTAACATACCGCACAAGGGATACAGTGCATAATATTGTCATAACTTTGGTGACCGATGGTAACTCAACTTTCTGGGGGATCACTTCGTAGTGTATAAAAACATCAAATCCCTATGCTGTACCCCTGACACTACCAGGATCCTGTATGTCAGTTACACTTCAATAAAATGGTGAAAGTAAGATCATGTAATCTACCTTCTTAACACTCTCCACTGGCTTCATATCAGCATTAGCAATAGAATCCAGGGTCCCCACCCTAATCTAGAAGTCCCTGTTGATACTGACTAATTCTCTGACATTATTTTTCTCTTTCTTCACCTAAATCCATCCACTCGAGGCCTTGATTTTGCTCCTTGACCTTGATAAACGTGTATTTGCCTAAGCTCATTTGAGTGAGCTATTTCCTCTTGGAATATTCTGTCCTCATGCCACTGGTCGGAGAAGACTTCCCAACACACCAATCTGATGAAACACCAACCCATCCAACAGCATCACACTGCCCTGTTTTATTTACTTTCTTGGCCTTATATAACTATCTGACATTTTCTTCTTTGCTTTATTATTTGCCTATTCCCAATTGTACGAATAAACATTGCCTAGGAAGAGTAGATTTTATTTTTGTTGAATAAATGAATGAATTCAATTTTTTTTAATGTTAGTGTGTCTAAACATAAATCTTACATAGATACAAAAAATAACTTTAAGATAAACAAAAAATAAGACCTGTGACTGGCTCTGGGAAATTGGATGGATGACCTGGCAAGGAGGTAAATTTGCACTTGTAATTATGTGTTATGTTCACAATACTTTGGAACTAAATTAACTCTTGCAATAAAAATTGCATCCTTTTTTCTTGTTTAATAAACACATAAAGACTTTACAAGTTGTAAGCCTTCTTCCAGAAAAAAAAAATCAGACACAGATTACTCAATAGAAAATAAAAGAATTGGAACTGGTTTAGCCAAAGATGGATAAGCAAAATGCTTAGTGACCATACTTTCTAACCCATCCTCCTTCCCTTATGTTGTAAGCGTTATATAAAATTTAATTGATCAACTATAGTCATTGTCTCTTCAAAACCAGATATGTGAGATTCAAAAGTAAGATATAGAGAGGTTCTATTTTAATATCAGAACAGGTTTTTTTTTTTAAATATGAGTTTATCTAAGTTACATTAAATGTTACTGATATTCACACACTGGATAAGAACATCTTTCAGAAGGTGCTATTTTGAATTTCTTCTTAACAGACAACGGAAACTCCCGTGATACTGTAGGTGATGACATGGGAATGTTCTAAGAAGTGTCTTTATGTTTTACCAGGATATTATTTCATAAGAGGTTGCTATATTTAAAATGTATTATTGACATCCAATTCTTCAAAAATATTGTGACATGTTACAATCCCAGTGCAACTTCACACTAATGATGGAGAAAAGAAAATATTACATTGTTGTCCTAAGTAGTTGGATGCTTTTGACAATAGTTACATTTTTTTTATATTGACCAGTGAGTAGCTTAAGCTACAGAAAGCCTGAGTCTCTCTCAGAGAAAGAGTCCACAGATCTTAGAATAATACTAGTCAAAATTAAATATCCAAAGGGTCACCATGGGAAGAGGGATGGGCTTTTATCAATTTGACTACAAATGATAAAGCAGGGCTATGGTTAGTTCAATTGTACCCTTGCAATAATTTTGAAATGGCATTTCTTTCTTAATTTATATGATTACATTGTCCAGACAAATTACTTTCCTAAAGAGACAAATCCACAACAGTTAGATCAGAACAATGCCCCATTCATTAGTACCCTCGTACAGTGTACAACCTGTACATACATACTCAGTGTCTTTGTAATTTAGAAATACCAGGAAACATTCCAGCTCTGAATTAGAAAGACAGTTCTAACATAACTCTCAACAGAATGAACTAATTCAGTAAGCTCAATCCCCATGATTGGAGGAGTTGAAACCCTGGATTAATTAAACTCCTATATTATGTGCAAATTATAGATAAGATTTTAAAAATCAAATGGGAGGCGCCTGGGTGGCTCAGTTGGTTGACCGTCCGACTTCGACTCAGGTCATGATCTCACAGTTCGTGGGTTCGAGCCCCACATTGGGCTCTGTGCTGACAGCTCAGAGCCTGGAACCTGCTTTGGATTCTGTATCTCCCTCTCTCTGTGCCCCTTCCCTGCTCATGATCTGTCTCTCTCTGTCTCTCAAAAATAGGTTTTAAAAAAATGTTTAAAAAATGTTTAAATAAAATGGTAGTTGGACTAGATACTCTTTAAGGTTATTTTTTTCAATCCTAGTATTTAATAGTCAATTTCAAAAACATTCTTAAAATTTTTTTATTTATTTTGTGAGACAAAGAGAGAGGGAGAGACAATAATAATTAATTTTTTTAAGACAAAACATTAAAAAGCGAGGCATACATTTTTTGGAAACAATTGGTATCATCAGAAAGCATGGTGTTTATTATATTGGAGACACATAATCATTGATTTCTGACCGCAGTTTCACTAAACATACTGCATCCTGTTTCTGCTGCTACACAGTAAGTTTAGTTAATTATAGCCAGACAGAGGCCAAGGGTGACTTAGATGATGTAGCTACAGTTTACGAGAGAAATCGGGGCATCTGGGTATCACTGCTGGTTACGGGTCTCAGGGCATGATCTCCCGGTTTGGTTTGTGAGTTCCAGCGCAGCGTCAGGTTCTGTGCTGACAGCTCAGAGCCTGGAGCCTGCTTTGGATTCTGGTTCTCCCACTCTCTCTGCTCTTCCCCAGTGCGCGCTCTCTCTCTCTTTTTCTCTCTCAAAAATAAATGAACATTAAAAAAAGAGAGAGAGAGAGAAATCTACGGGCGCTGTAGATTATAAAGTACTGTTACCAAATGGGTGATGTTAAGGGAAGTCTGTAGAGAACAGTAAAAGAGACAAAAACACAACAAAGGATGGAGGAAGACTGAAAAGATCCCTACAGCTCTAGAGGAGAGCAGTTTGGTGGCAGTATCTGTCCCCCTCTGTGCAATGGAGTTGATTTGACTGGTGTGAAGGAGAAACCCCTCCCCTCCCCTCCCCTCCCCTCCGTGTCTGGTGCTTCCATCTCATCTGAGAGGAGCCATTCTTTCAGTAGGGACATGTTTCCACTGAGTTGTCTCAACTCATTTTCCCGTTTGCTTGACTTTCCATTGTTATCCTTAATCTTCCTTAATATTCAAAGATGATAAGATTTCTACTTAATCCTTTTTGTCGTAAATGCACCAGGGGACTTTAGGAATAAGAGACTGCTGATCGCTGGAAGTACCCTTAACACATTACTGAGCCAACTATCACTATATAAGCTATTATGACACATAAGATGCATTCCTAGAAGGCAATCAATGGAAGAAATATGGAAACATGGAGGGAAAAATTGTTCATGGAGCTTAAAAAGCCATAGAAGGATCTTACTCTTATAATAGTTATAGTCAGCACTTGCACAGTGTTTACAAAAAGCCAGGTATTTTTCCAAATGCTTTACACATATTACTTCACTCAGTTCTCCCATAGTAATATTATTATTTTGCCCATTTTCCAAATGAGGAGGGTCTACATCATTATATTGTTCTAGAGACCATGAATGAAACTCAGAGGTGGATGATCTTGCTTTTGAGGAAGAAATGAGGACAGATTTCTTTGCAAGGACAACACTAGAGCTAAAGATAGAGCTTTGAGGTGAGAGAAAACAAAACTTTCAACACAGAAATGAATGTTCAAAGGTCGAATTAGTCCATTTTATTTCTTATATGTGAATGACCTGATCATTAACTTAAAAAAGTAATTTTAGCTCAGTTTATATTTTTTCTCATTTCGATGTTTAGCCTGAGAGCACTTCTGGCTTTTGTTTTCTATTTTTAAAACCCACTTTTTTTTTCCATTTCCCACTATTTTCAGACTGAAGGGTTGACTAGATTTTGTTCAGTTGGGGTCAACAGGATGAGTCCCCCCACCCCCAGTCCCATGACCTAAGATGAGGTTTTTAGTCATACCGATTTGAAACATTTCTCCTTTTCTATTTTCCATGTTCTTATTAAAGGCATGCATTTGTAGAAAATATTTTATTAAAAACTTAGAAGGTTGGGGGTGAGGGAGCTACAACCAAATGATAATACCAGTAGAATAGAACGTTGTTTCAAGATCACATTCAGCTCTCTGGCTGGGGAACACATGGGGTGCAGCGCGGAAGCACTGACTTTCCTAGCAGGAGACATTTGTTGGGTGACAAAGCGTTATTACAATTAATTGACTTCAGTATACAAATGATGAATGCAAGGCTAATTGCTGTTCCTGCAGATGAGGAGACATTGTCCTCTGCGTCCTTTCTTCTAGACCAGGACAAACCACGGTTGGCTCAACTTGCTGCCTGCTTAGTATTACCTTCTGTCAAATGTTCCGTATCTCTCACCTCTCACTCTCTCCCATTACTTTTTTTTTTAAGCAATAATTTTTTTTCCTAGTCTCCTCCTCACGCTCTCACTTTCTCAGTTTCCTCTATGCCCTTTGGTTTGTTACTGATTTTTTGGTTTATTTAGCCAGACTAAGAAATGATTTCCAAACCTGACAGTACATCAGAATCAGTGGAACTTTTTTTTTAATTAAAATAATTATTTCCGGGCCCCACCCCAGGGGATTCTGACTCAGGAAGGCCTTACAAGGCCATGAAAATCCGCAGATTTTAAAGTCTGTGTTTTTAAAGAGATTCTCAGGTGATATTTGCAGGCAGACCTGAAGATCCTTACCTAGTATCTTTTAAATTACCTTAGGCAGCCTTCACTGTTTATTTCAGAGCAAGAGGACCTCTAGAATGCATCCACTTTAGAACAGATGCTTCCATTCACAGCCCTCAGTCTACCTGTTCTCTGACCCCCCAGATGGCAGGTGAGCTCAGACAAATTCCACCCCCTACCATGGAATGTTTTTCTGGTTGCCTGCTGTTTTGAGGAATGCAAGATTAATCAGGCAGTGGGACCTCCAGCCCAGAGAGGCTGTTTTAGAAAAAAGTGACCAGCAATTGGAGAGCCTTCATTTGGAATCCAGGCCTGGGGAGGGAACCCCTTGCAAATGGGGGAGCAGCCAGCTCCGTTCTCTGAGATTCTTGCCTCTTCAGTCTTACTTAGCCTTGCACAGGGTTAAGAGAGACACTGTGGCCCCCAGCTCTTCCCCCGCCCCTGTGCATTTGCAGAGTATGTGGGAACCAACGGACAAGAACAGAGAGGCTTTGTTTGCCCTTATTAAGCTGGTTCTTTGGTGAGTGTGTGGAGCTCAGTCCCAAAAAGAGCACACAGGTCCCACACACAGGGTATGCAGCACTTGCGATCGTGAATTATTGAGTGACAGAGCATTGTGGTCTGACAGCAACTCTTATAATGCCTCTGGAAAGTTCTATCATTTGGATTCACCACGAAAATATATTATTTATGGGAAATGTTGAGATGTTTTGGAAAGTATTTTACCATCTACCTTTCAGTACAGTGAAAATAAAGTACTTATATGATTTTTCCAGAGAAAATAAAACACTATTTGAACTACTTAAGTAATATCTACTTATTTAAACTTTATAGGTGAAATATAGTTTGCTAGCACACCCTTAAACTCCATAAGCTAAGTCAACATTATTGCTTCTATGTTTTGATAGGCCAGCAGATTATCTCACCTCAACTAGTTAGCTGGATAATTATAACAACAAATATATATTGAGACGTCTGGTCTTGCCAGGTATTGAATTCATACTTTTTTTCTTTTCAAAATAAAAACAAGTTTATTTTTTCTTATATAGAATAATACATGGCCATGTTTATGGTTTCTGAAAATAGATAACATACCAGGGATGTTAACATACTTCTGGATGGCTCAGTTGGTTAAGTGTTGGCTTTTGGTTTTGGCTCAGGTCATGATCTCATGGTTTCATGAGTTCAAGCCCCGCATGGGGCCCTGTGATGATAGTGCAGGGCCTGGTTGGGATTTTTCTCTCTCCCTCTCTTTCTGCCCCACCACAACTCATGCAGCCTCTCTCTCAAAATAAACACATTTTTAAAAATACATAAAAAAATAAAAATAGACAATATCTCCCCCAAAGAAGTAAATTAACCCATCAAAATTTTATCATCCCCAAAAAAGATACCCAAATCTTGTAAAATCACATCTTCTAAAATTGTTTTTAATGTTTATTCATTTTTGAGAGAGAGAGAGAGACATAACATGAGCAGCAGAGGGGCAGAGAGAGAGGGAAACATGGAATCCAAAGCAGGCTCCAGGCTCCAAGCTGTCAGCACAGAGCCCAACATGGGGCTCGAACTCATGAACCATTAGATCATGACCTGAACTGAAGTAGGACACTTAACACACTGAGACACCCAGGTGTCCCAACAATCACATCTTCTCAAGAAACGCACTACCGTATCTGTGTGTTACAGTTGTGTGTGAATGGTCTTCTTGCAAGATTGTTGTTCTGCTGCCTTGAATAGCCTATTACATTTTAAAAAGACACATGATATAAAACTGACAAAATTATTAGACTTCCAGGTCTGTATGTATCCTTCCAGACATTTTTCTACGTGCATGCCCATATATGCAGACATGTGCACATGCACACACACACAGAAGATTGGCGTATTTCACACACTTTTTTCCTGTAACTGTAATATGGAAAATAATATGGATCTTTTGTCAGTAAATATAAACATGTATAGTCATTCATAATAAATACATTTAATTTATTTCCTATTGTTAAATATTTAAAATATTTTTTATTTGTTGCCATCAAAAATATCATCCATATTCCTGTGCATACCTGTATGCTTATTCCCTCAAGATACATTTCTAACAGGACAGTGATGGCCTATATTTTAATTTCAGAAATGTGCTTGCCCTGCAGAGATGTCTACACTTCAAAATGTCCCATTTATCCCCATGTTACTCAAGAAAAAAATAAGGAAAAATTAACCTGATCTAGACCACTATTAAAAGGGATGCAATCTGGATTCCAACAAAGACTTGTCAAGACAATTCCAACAAGGACTAGTCAAAATAGTTGCTAATAACTAACGAGCGCATTAAAAGCGTATTAAACTCAAATTGACTCAATACTATTAAAAGGTTAACTCAACATCTTCTCTCTATCTGGGATAAAATTTCTACGTAATGAACCCTAAGACTCCATGCCACATATATATAGTGGGAAGCCCAGAGCCCCAGAGGTGTCTGAAATGCAGATGCCTACACCCTCCAGTCTTCTAATTATGTCTTGTTCCGTGATTTATCTCTGCAGAACTTTTGTTTCAACTCTCAGAGTTGCCACTCTGTTTTTGGTACCAGTTCTAACCAGAACTGGACCCTCTTTCCATTCTCTAAAACCCCATCAATACAAGATTGTTGCATATACATTTCACCAAAGTTAAGAATATTAGCACAGGAGGAGCATAGAACAGCTAGGAGAACAAATAATGTTAAGATTAAATCTTATCCAGCTCTCATTTTCTTTCTTTTTTTCTTTTTTTAATGTTTATTTATTTTGGGAGAGGCAGACCGAGCATGAAGAAGGGAGAGGCAGAAAAAGAGGGAGGGGGAATCCCAAGCAGGCTCCATGCCACCATCATGGATCCCCATGCAGGGCTCAAACTCCTGAACTGCAAGATCATGACCTGAGCTGACATCAAGAGCCAAACACTTAACCGACTGAGCCCCCCAGGTCCCCGCAGCTCTCATTTTAAGCTTTTTTGCTCTGGCCACTCTTTGGGTTTCTTACTGTCCATCTTCTGCTTCAAATCCCATCCTGGGATGTGATCACCTTCTCCCCACAATTCTTTCCCTGGTTAAGAATTAGAATTGCTGGAGAGACTTTATAAAATTGTGTCCAACATCCCGCTCCTCCCTACCAAGTAAGTTAGAATCATTGGGGAGTGGAAATGAGAAATGAGTATTTTCTAAAACCTCCCCTTGTTAATTCTAGTGTGTAGCCAGGTTGAAAATTACTGTTTTTCAACCCTTCATCCAATCCTCCTCTTTTGGATTCCCGATTCCTGCAATCCTTTGGCCTACCAGCCAAAGCCTGCAAACTATTATTTCTTGCTTTTGCTGAGCAAGCTGTCTCTTTTTCTGTTTCTCTTTTTCCCTTCTCTGCACAGTACCCTAAGGCACACCCTCTTCAGATTCAAAAAGGTGGTTTCCTAAATAAAAATGAAGCTGTCTCCTAAGGGAAAATCTGCCATTCTTCGAAGGCAATTGGGTCAAATGTCAACCACTTTCAAACTCTGGAGGTTTTTTCTTTCTTCGCTCACCTCTGTAATAGTCTTCCACAAATTTAATAACACATAGGCATTTCTACCTCCAAGCAGATTCCAGAATGTCTGTGGTATTAATGGTTAAAAGAAAAAAATATATTAAAGTTGAAAAGGCGGCCATAATCAGAGAATCTATTTCTAATGGCCGTAATGTTGTGGTCTCTGACTTAATCACAGGACCTATGGGGAAATGGGTGAGAACCAGGATGTGACCATTGAATCCACGCGCGTCTTTCCTAATAATCTGCCTTCTTTCAGCCATGTCAACTTTACATGCTGACCATTCACAAGCATAGCTGACAAGTTGCCACATGGTCAAGATCATTCATTTATCTCCCAATTTTGTAACATTTGAGGAACAAAGTAAATTTTCAAATTACACCTTTTTAAAATGTATCAAAAGTTATAGTTCACGTGTGTCAGATGACAAACTATATAAGCCTAGCGGTCAAGCACACATCTTTGACTCACTCTAAACTTAACATAAGTTTCATTTTGCAGTGCAGAAGCACTCCCCTCAGAAACAAGTTTCACTGGGCATTTTTACACAATAACAGATCTTTTCTAGTGTGGTTCTTGTCTAGAACTCAGATAGGAGCAGCTGTCCCTGACAGACAGGCCCAGTGGATTGATTCCATTATATTCATTGTGACATTTGTTGGCCTTCCCTGTGAAACAAGGCCCAGTGGAGAAAACAGAGGGAGTTAGTACACACACACACACACACACACACACACACACACACACACAGGTGCGTGCCTATATTCTGCTTAAAAGTAGCCCATTTAAACTTCCTTATTTTCCTCGCCAGCATTTGGCAACGTATGTATACCTATATCTTTAGAGAATTCTACTCCTCACTGTGTCCCAAATTAATAAATGACTTTTTCAAAGTCAATGAAGGAGAAATTTTCAGAACTCTTAAGACTACAACATAAGTTAAAAAGATCTTTCAGTAAAATCCTTTTATTTCAATTCAGTATAAAATGAAGTGATTGGTTCCTCAAAAAACTATCCATAGAACTCCCTTATGACCCAGCAATAGCATTGCTAGGGATTTATCCAAGAGATACAGAAGTGCTGAT
>PJEM01013401.1:0-41139 GCA_004023845.1 Helogale parvula | reverse complement strand
AAAGAGGGAAGAAACCGGAGGTAAAAGGCACCCCCTCTTCCTTGTAAGGACAAGGTCCAGAAGGTTTACGCATTTCTTCTGCTTACATCTCATTGGCCAGAACTTTGTCACATGACCTCAGCCAGCTGCAAGGGAGGCTGGGAAATGTAGTTCTTAGCCAGTGACCATGTGCCCACTGAAACTCAAGGTTTGTAGTGCTAAACAAGAGAGAGATTGGATACTGAGTGGAAACCAGGAACTCAGCCTAAGACGCTCGAGGCTGTGGAGCTGGTCCTGTTCCCCGTGGGAGATGCAGAGTGGCCCCAGAGCCAACCTCCCAGCGTCTTCCGTCTTGGCTCCGCCCTTTAATAGTGGTACGACCTGGGGCACCTGGGGGGCTCAGTTGGTGAAGCGGCCAACTTCGGCTCAGGTCATGATCTCAGGTCTGCCTCAAAAGTAAATAAATTATAACTGAATTGCAATTTTCTTATCCATGAAATAGGGGCACAATAACACCATGTTTCACTGATTTGAAGATTCGCACGTTAGCGTCTCTAAAAGGGGGATGTGTTTACAAGTAAGGACGTGTTGACCTGGTCATGTCCTTCATTCTACATAGTATAGAACAGAGCCGCCTGGGGGGCTCAGTCAGTTGAGCATCTGGCTCAGGTCATGATTCGCGGTTCGTGGGTTCGAGCCCCGTGTAGGGCTCTGTGCTGACAGCTCAGAGACTGGAACCTGCTTTGGATTCTGTGTCTCCCTCTCTCTCTGACCCTCCCCTGCTCATGCTGTCTCTCTCTGTCTCTCAAAAATAAATAAACATTAAAAATAATAATTTAAAAATAATAAAAAATTTAAAAATTATTTAAAATAAGTAGTATAGAACAGAACAGTGTATCTTACAACTTATTCGTGGCTAGTATTTGATGAAACACAATTGTTTTGAGGATAATATATGGAATACAGGTATCTATCTATTAACAGAATTATCAATCAAACACAGAGGTCCGAATTCCTATTTTTCACTAGACCAGTGCCAGGACCACGCTAAGAACCAGTGAACGCGGCCGTGCTTGCTGTCCAGGATCCCGAGTCGGGAGGCGGAAGGGGCTCAGGCTCCCGGGGCTGACGTGACACCCAGGGCTCAGGGAATCCGCCCTCACACCCATCTTCCAGCAAGGTGCGAGACCGGCAGGTCCCTCCTTCACCCCACACGCCACTCACGTCCTCAAATTCAACTTTGTCGTCGATGGCAGGGAGGAGGGGACAGGGACCAGCCCACTTATTGTCTTAGTCACTGTGGCTGCTACCATAAAACACCACAAACTGGGGTGAGGGGTGCTTATGAGCCACACATTTGTTCCCCCCAGGCGTGGAGGCAGAGCGCAGCACGGTGGGGCTCGGGTGACCTCACGGGATGGGGGGCTGAGCAGGGGCCGCGGGCCCCCTGCCGACACCCAACGGGCAGGGCCTCCTTCAGGGGCCCCCATCCTATGGCCGGTGCGACCCTGAGCGCCTCTCGAAGGCCCCGCCTCTTCACACCGTCACATGGGGGGGGGGGCAGGATTTCCACCTAAGAGTTTGGGAGAGACATAGACATTCAGATCACGACACTTACCTTCCTGGTTTTCCATCCCGAGCCGTGGAAGGGTTTCCTAGAGGTGTCGCACAAACTACCACCAGCCGGAGGGCTTCAGACAATAGAAATGTGTCCTCCAGTCCGAAATCACGGTGTGGGCGGGGCCGGGCTCCCCCTGGAGCCACCGGGAGCGCGTCCTTCCTGCTTCTTCCAGCTCCGGGGCTCCAGGCATCCCTTGGCTGGTGGCCGCTGCGTCTCTCCAATTTCTGCCTCCGTTGTCATCTGGCCTCTGCTCTGTATCTCTGTGTCCTGTCCTCTTTTTACAAGGCGAGGGCCCACTTTAGGGCACACCCCGGTCCCGTGTGACTCCTCAGAGCCTAGCTCTACACCTGCAAAACCCTGTTTCCAAATAAGGCCACGTTCTGGGGTCTCAGGGAGATGCGAATGTCGGGGGGCACTCGTCAGCACGGGGCGCCCTCGCTGCAGTCTGTTCTGCGCCTGGCGTCCGTCGCTTCTGCGCCTCACCTCCGTTCTTGCTTCTGTTCCGCTCCCTGGCACGTCGGCCGGTTCTGCGTGGCATCCTCACACCAGCCGTTTAGAACATTCTGTTCACGCAGACAGGAAAGGCGGAACCCAAGCCGTCCCGCCAGCTGCCGTTAAACATGGTCAGCTCGAGAAGAGATGAGGGACGGTCAACCTCGGAGAAATCAGTAATAGGAAGGCATGTCACATGGCACGAAGTCAAGCACTGCACAGTTTGTCACCAAAGCCTGCCTTGGGGCTCTGTGTATTATTTTATTTTTTTCTTTCAGTAAACATTCTGGTTAAGCCCCAAACTTGTCAAAGCACAAAGAAATGGCATGAGAAAGATTTTGTGTTTGGGGTATCGGCTTTTTCCTTTCTTGAGGTGAAACGGAAAGGAAATGGACAGGCACATGGGTTGTGAGTGCAGGTTACAGAGGAGGGGGCTTTCTCCCCAGAGACGGAAGGCACTGGCCGCCCAGAGTCCGCAGGGTCCGTTAGGTAATTGAAGGCCGCTGCTGGGTGCACTTGGGCCACTGTGATGCGGTGACGTTTCTGGAATTGTTTAAAAAGCACCAGGCACTTGGTTTTATTAGAATTATGGAAAAAATTTTCCGAGGTCAGTTTAATTATTTATTTATTTATTATTATTTTTTTTAATGTTTTATTTATTTTTGAGAGACAGAGAGAGAGAGAGAGAGACAGCATGAGCAGGGGAGGGTCAGAGAGAGAAGGAGACACAGAATCTGAAACAGGCTGCAGGCTCTGAGCTGTCAGCACAGAGCCTGACACGGGGTTCGAACCCACAAACTGTGATCATGTTCTGAGCCGAAGTCGGATGCTTAACCGACTGAACCACCCAGGTGCCCCATAGGTTTAATTATTTAAAAGCTGAAAGGGATCTGAAGAAATCAGACATAGCTCAGGGGTCCCCAGACCTATTTCAGCCACAACTAACACCTTAAAAATTCTTTCCTCCTCCCTTCTTATTCTGAAATAAAATTCATAGAAAATGTAATCTATACACCAATTGCAAAAAAAAAAAAATCAATTTAAGGCCCTAACTGTAACATAAAGGAAAAGTCACCAAAAATAAAAAAGGGATGTCAGGGTCAATGTCTGGGTCTGACCACACGAGACCACGGAATGGCCAGATGCGTGGACCCACAGGGAGAATGTCAGTGACACACACAGGCTCAAAGACCACAAAGGCACTGCTGCTGGCATGTGATTTTCTGAAATGGTGAGCAACTCTTGGCAGAGTCCAAATGGGGGGACGATTTCCCCTGACCACGTGGTAGCAGCAGTCCCCGGTGGCCCAGCGTTCTTGACAGCGCCAGACAGACAGACAGACAGAAATGGAGCCAGTTCTAGACCCATCAACCACCAGAGGATCGTTCATCTACATGACGGTCTTGGGGCACTGAAAAGTGGAGGGGATCCTTGGGGGACTCGTGCCCATGGAGCCCCTGCAAATTTCCAGAATGCGCCACAGGGGGCAGCAGTGCCTCTGTTGGGGACCACTGATGTGTGCGGTCCCCCTAAGCAAAATAAGGCTGAGAGGTGGGGTGACGCTTACCGAGGTCACACAGCCACTGAACTGAGGTGAGTGTCAGCGCGGGGACCTTGTCACCTTAGCACAGGCTGGCTTCCGGCAGCAGAAGGCCCTTCCTTCCGGCACCCCGTCCTTCCTGCTGAGACCGCGGGGGCTGTTTCTGGGCCTTGCGAGCTGCGGAGTCACCGGAGTAGCATCCTGGAAGGAGGAAAGAGGGATCCCCTTCAGGAACCCGGGCCTCACTTCACGACGGTGACGTGTTTGGAACACAGACGACGCGGCCAGGAGGACCTGGGTCCGAGTCCCGGCTGTGCTGTCAACTGGCTGTGTGCTGTCAGACCGGTTGCTTAATTTCTCTCTGAGCCTCAGTTTTCTCACCTGTGAAATGGGGTGAAGAATATCACCCACCTGTGGGGTGGGCAAGAGCGCTCCGCGGGAAAGATGCGTGTGAAGTGCGCGAGGGTGACTTGGCAAGTCCCGCTCAGGGATCCGGAGAGCAGGGCCTCGGCCGGGGCGGGGGCGGGCACACCTGCACTTTGTTTATTTACACTTCAGTGCTTTTCAGGATACAGGATAGTCACCACTACTTCGGAGCGTTTTCATCCCCCCTCCCCCAGAAGCCCCGCCCCTGCGCTCAGCCCCCGGCCACAGCGATCTACTTTCTCTGTCTGTAGATGTGCCCTCTGGTCACTGTGTGCGGATGGCATCCGGGGTAACCGGGCCCTTGTGGGCCCTTGTGACCGACTGGCCGCGTTCCTCGGCCCCGCGTCTCAGGGGCCCGTCACGCCGCAGCCGGGTCAGGACCCCACCCTTGACGTGGCTGAATGATAGTCCCCCGCTCCGACAGACCAGCCTGCGTTTCCCACTTGATGGACGCCCCGCGCCCTGGGCTCTTGTGAACAAGGCGGACTGCACGAACAGCGCCCCCAGCACATGGTGGGCACCGAGCAGGAGCCAGCCGGTCTGTCCCGAATCTGGGCCTTGTTTGGGGCGGAAGGACATGGATGGGACAAGCCTGGGTTCGGATCCAAGTCCGTATGAGTCCCCGGGGGCCTGAACCTCTCTGCGTCACAGTGTCCTCACCCAGAACACGGGCGGTTGCAGGGAATCAAGATGGTGTTTTGTAAGGGGCCAGCCCATAGCAGGTGTTGGACACACAGTCTCTCATTGGTCCGAGGGCAGCCCCTTTAATGCCTTAATTATTACTCTCTGGCCAGGGCAGGGCGCCGCCCCCCCTTCAACCCAGCTCAAATTCATGGGCTCCGGGTGGGGTTGGGGCGCCCAGAACTGGCTTGTGCACCTGTCTTCCAGCCCAGCGGTCAGTGATGCTGGTCAGCAGCTTGAAATCAACCAAAGTGGGAGTATTTGCACCCTGGGAATCAGCGAACCTTCAAATGAGGGCCTCCCTCTACGCTGAGAGCCTGTTGTTAAGTGTCAACCAGCACGTCACAGGTTCTAGAACTTTCTGTCAGCCTGGCCTGGGTGGCGACAGGCCAGAGGGGTCAGGAAGAGTCAGGTGAGACAGTCAGTGGGTTAAGCCCAAAGGAGCTGGATCAGACATGGTTTTCTGCCTCGCGGCCCCTCCCGCTCCTGGCCTCGGGTCTTGCCACGCACAGTGGAGGCGGAAGCCCCCAGGAAGAGGGGTGAGGACCTCGGTGGCAGGACTGTCCCCCGAAGCTGCCTGCCTCTGGCCAGCTCACGTTAAACAGTAAAAATACTCTGCTGTTCCAGCCATTTTTCGTTAAATGTTTCGCTCCCTGCAGCCTGAATCCTCCTGATCCAGATGCCAACATAGGCAGGGAGGAGACTGGGGTTCCAAGGAGAGTGCAGGGTGATTCCGAGACACCATCTTCAGATTCGGGAGGCAGGCTGTCCCCCGGAGCTGGCCAGTCGAGGAATCTCCCCATTCAGGCAGCAGTCGGGAAATGGAAAAATTGTTCGAAAACTGTATCAGCTAAAACTGACTCACAAAGAAGTAGAAAGTGTGAACAGTCCTACAACCAACGATGGTATTGGTCAGCCGATTCGAATCGTCCCACAAAGAAAGCAGCGGGTGCAGCGAGCTTTCCAGATGCAGCTCTATCGGACACTGAGGGGGAGTCGCTGCGGTCTCACATCGGTTCCTCCAGGGCCACGGAAGACGGGGTGCCGTATTTCCAGGCTCATTCTGCAAGGCTGGTGCAATCTCTGTGCTAAAACAATACTGACAGGAGCAGGACAGAGTGGGAAGTTATACATCCAAATTACCCACAAACTCAGACTCTGAAATCTTGCAATATTGGCAAACCCGATCTTTGATATATAAAAGGGTGATGCTTCAACACAAGTATCAATTTACTCAGGTATCCAAGAGTGAGTTGATAGTTGAGAATCGATAAATGTCACTTAAAGGAGGAACACCAAGTGGTCGTTTACACAGATGCAGAAATAGCGGGGCTGAAACTCGTTTTATCTTACAAACTGGTAAACCGCGAGCAAAGTTAAACTTAGGTGGGGTGCCCAGCTGGGTCGGTTGATGGACCCTCTTAATCTCAGGGTCATGAGTTCAAGCCCTGCCGTGGGCATGGAGCCTACTTAAAAAAAAATAATAAACTTCTGTAACATGATAAGGCACGCCTACCAGAATGCTGTAGTCAATATAATTCTTAACAGTGAACATTCGAGGCGTGTCTTTAAACTCAGGGATAAGGCAAGGATGATCTTGCTTCTGTCCAGTGTTGTATGACCAGAGCCGCCAGCCTAGGGAGCCAGGAAAGAAGTAGAACACTTGAACTGACAGGAAAGAAAGAACTAGAAGTGATAAAAGTTTAACAAGGCAGTGCCCAGTGATTAACCCCAAGTCCAGAGCAGCAAGCGGCCTGACGTGGACGACAGGCTCAGGAACGGAGCCCATCCCGGAGCCCCTGTCCCCAGAACGGGTTCTGCCCAAGGCCGAGCCGGGGCCGACGCGGGAGGGTCGGTTCCGGCTGGTTGGCGAGGAGGCACGACAGGGCGGGGAGAAGCCTCCCCGGATCCCTCGCTCCACCCTCCCCTGGTCCCGGAAATACCGACTCCCTTCTTCCAGCACAGCTGCAGGCGCCCAAACAGTCCGCTTAGACTCCCCAGACCCGACGACCCTGCTCAGCTTCCAGTGACCCGGGCGTCTCTGTACCTGCTTCCGTCTCCCTCTGCCTGCTGCCCTCCGGCCCTCACCCCCCAGAAGGGAGTATCTGGTTGAGCTCCTCCATCACTTTCTGTTCTACTTACGGTGGCGCCTAACAAGCTGCCCCAAACCCGGTGACCAGGAGGAGGAGAGAAGCACGTGTTATGGTGACAGACCTGTGATCCGGGCAGGGCGTGGCCAGACGGCAGGTCCGTGCTCCATGTGGGTTTCGGCGGGCGGGTCCGCGGCCGGAGCCAGGATCAGCGGCGGGGTCTCTCACTCCGGCACCTACATGTGACGTTCCCACGGTGGCTGTCTCCCGAGAGGAGCAGATGGAAGGGGCTTCACCTTTATGACCCAGCACCTGGGACAGTCACGCTGACCTTGTCACAAGTCCGCTCCAACTCAAGGGAAGGGGATCTAGTCCACACTGCTTTGGGGAGGAGGGGGAAATCCCACTCTAAGAAGAGCACGTGGTTGGGAGTTACCCGACCTCAGCTCCTCGGCCCCTCCCGGTGTCCCCTCTGCTGGCAGACCCGTCCTCCGTCCCGAGAGGGAGCCTGTCAGCCGCCGACTGGAGCGCACTGTTGCTCCAGCCACGGGGATCAGGCCAGGAGTGGGCGCGTGACCCAAGCCATCGACCCGAGGGCGGGACGGACGGCGGAGCAGGACACACGCGATGCCGCGCTGTCGCCGTGGTGACCCAGGACTCTCGCCTTCAGGGTCTTCTGAGAAAAGCCAGACATCGGCTGGACAGGCCACAGGGGCAGGTTTTCTGTCCCAGCCGAGTGCAGTCCTGGTTCATACTCGGGGCAGACGGCCACTGTCACAGGCACCCCACGGTCACCACGACGGGGACACGAGGCCCAGGACCACGTGGCGGCGGCTCTTCATTGAATAGCCGTTCACAGGGACCACGTCCTTTTGTTCATCTTTCCAAGCTCTGGACGTAGAAGACTCTTAATAAACTTGCCGTGGATGAGTGAGTGGAGCGGGCCAGCCAGACGCCCCGACAGTGGGGCTGGTGTTAGATGAGTCTGGGTTCAAGGCCGACTCCCTTCTCTCATTGGCTTTCGGATCTCGGGCAGGTCGGTTAACCTCTCTCTGCCTCAGTTTCCTGTCTGTAAGATGGTGATGTTGTGATCAGCGACCTCCGAGGGCTGTGGGCAGGACGGACGGGTCGAGCGAGGGCTCGCTCTGGGGTTGACGTTGAACCTGGTAGGAGTTGGGCCGCGCTGGGGGCAGGAGAGGCGGAGGACCGCTGGGGAGGTGTCCCCCACGTCCATGCCAGAGTGGGGTCCGGCTCCGCCTTACCCTCAGGTGGGGCGGTTTGGGCACAGCTGGCCGTCCTTCCGTGGGACCATGCGGGACCCCTCACGGGGCTCTCGTGACCCGCGTGGTCAGAGGCGGGCGTGACCACCGTGCGTGGCGGTCCCTGCGTGGCCTCACCCTCCGCAGGCAGGTTGGGTCTCCTGACCGCCATCTGACAGGGCGGAGCAGGGACCCCAGGGTCCCTTGGGAATGAGGCCAGAGGTGGCACATGACCTCCCTGCCCTGCGGGGGCCGGAGCCCTTGGAGATTTGCGAAGGAGCAAGTAGGCAGGCCGCGTGCTTCAGCCCCCCCGCCCCACCGCCCAAGTGCTCCCTCGATAACCCAGCCCCGGGCCGCAGGCTTCGCTCGGGAGTGTCCCGCTGCCGGTGTCGCGGATTCCCCGCCGAGTGACTTGGAACCACACAGCTGTGCTCTGCTGGCACTCGTCCCTCCCAGAGGCTGGAGAGGCCGCTTCCGGCCCTTGCTTCCCCCACTGTCGGGGCGCCAGGCTCCCGGCCTGCCCCCCCCCGCCCCCCATCTTCCCGGCCGGCGGCCCCTCTCCCCCCCGCTCCCCGCCTCTCACGTGCACACTTGGGGCTGCGTTTAGGACTCTCCCGAGTCACCAGAGCGGTCTCCTGGCCTCCACCTCCTTTGTCACGTCTACAGGTGTCTCTTGCCAGTGAGGTAAACAGTCACGGTTCCGGAGGCTGACCGGGGGGGTCACGGGCCGGGGGAGGGTCACGGGGCGGGGGGGTCACTGGGGGCGTTCTGCGCAGCACCGGTTCTCCAGGCCTTCTTCCTCGGCTGGCAGTTTCTGGACTTTGTCTAACGTTCTCCAATGTGAGGTTGAAACAGAGAACGTCAACCAGGCGGCTCAGTCTGTTAGGCGTCTGGCTCCCCCTTTCGGCTCAGGTCATGGTCCCATAGTTTATGGGTTCGAGCCCCACATCAGGCTCTGTGCTGACAGCGAGGAGCCTGCTTGGGATTCTCTCTCTCTCTCTCTCTGTCTGCCTCTCCCTCTCGCTCTCAAAATAAGTAAATATTTAAAACTGAGAGCGAGCAGGTCCGACTATATAGAATTAAAAGCACCAGCTTCTCAGCCACACGTCCTGGATTCAGGTCCCCCGGCCCCACCCTCTGCCCCGCCCCCCACCCGCCCCCCACACCCCCGACCCCACCCCACCCTGCTGCCCTGGCTCCCTGCCCTCCTCACTCCCCCCTCCCTCACCCGCACCGCGTGGGTGCTCGTGGCCGTGGCTGCCTTACCAAACCCCACACCCTGGGTGATTTAAACAGCGGATTCGATCGTCTCACTGGTCCGGAGGCCAGAAGTCCAAGATCAAGGTTCCTGGGAGGACCCTGGCTGGCAGGCGTCCACCCTCTCGTCGTGTCCCCACAGGACGGAGGGAGCAAGCGTGCCCTGTACCTCTCTTCTGACAAGGACACTGGTCCTCTCGGGTCAGGGCTCCTGGTGGGACCTCGTTCCGTCTTTGTTATGACATCGCTGCAAACCGTGTTGGGGGTTGGGGCTTACACATGTGGGAGGGGCCCCGGTCCCGTCCCTGGAGGGGCAGGAACACTGCACCGGGCTGCGTGGGGTCTGGGGGAGGCTCCGGGCCAGGCGGGCGGCGTGAGGATGACCTGTGCCCCGCTGCTGCCAGGGGCACGTTATCAGACACGACGAGAAACCTTCAAAACACCATGAATCAAAGTGGCAGTGGTCGGTTCCTCCCGCGCCACCAGCAGCTTGTCCCGCCTGCCCCTTGGGTGCGGGAGCCCTGCTGTCCTGCGGGGGGATGGGCCTCTTGTGGCTCATAAAACACAGCATCCTGAGCCCCATCGGAAACCTGCCTTGCGGATGGTGGGACCTGATATCTGCATTTTTTAAAATACTTATTTACTTTTGAGAGAGAGAGTATGAGCAGGGGAGGGGCAGAGAGAGGGAGACACAGAATCCGAAGCGGCTCCAGGCTCCGAGCCGTCAGCACAGAGCCCGACGCGGGGCTCGAACTCACAGACTGTGAGATCGTGACCTGAGCCGAAGTTGGAGCTTAACCGACTGGGCCCCCAGGCGCCCCAATATCTGCATTTTTAAACCTGACGTTTGGGTACCTGCTCTTGCCTCCTGGGAAGTCACCTGGGGCCCAGGGACGTCCCTCGAGCCACAAGGACTCTGAGTCACGGTCATTCTCGCCCGTCCCAGCACCGCTGTCCTGGAGGAGCATGGAGGTCTCACATCCACGAGGTCCACACCCCCCGAGCCCACGTCCCAGCCACCCCGCCCCCATTCCCCTCTTCTTTTCCTGAAGACCCAAACCCACTCTGGAAGTTTGAGGTCAGAGAGTCGCAACCAGACCAGCTCTTCCGTGTAGAGGGGTCCTTCCCATTTCCCGGGTCCTGCGACTCTAGCCCTCGGCCTCACCGCTGACGGGAGCTCTCCCTGCCGGAGCCCAGGGGGTCCGCAGACACACTAGTTCTTGGAGCCTGACCGCCTGGGGCCGCATTCACTTTAGAAATGTGAGGAACACACTTCCCAGGTCCCTGCATTCATGCGCCTGTTTCCTCGGTTCCCAGGGCGGCTGGGCCTTGGCGAGGCCCGGGGGTGACGAGGCTCCTCCAGGACCGAGGCCCCAGCCCCCACCCCACTAAGTCGGGGAGAACAAATTCCCAGCTTGCTCTTTGCCCTCCAGGAAGCATTTTCCAACAGCCCGGGGCCGACACCGGCCAGAAGGACACTCTTGGGCCCGAACTGCATGTTCGGTGCCTGTGCCGGGTCTGCAGACTGGAGCCCCACGGGGGCCCTGTCCTCTGGCCTCCCAGCCGCGCACCCCGAAAGCCAGAAGAAATGCTGATTCCTGCCTCCCTACCCTTTCTTCCATTCATCTTTGAAAAATTACTGTGTGCAAATGATAAAACCCAAACACACCGAGAGGGACACAAGGAAGTCCGTCTCCTTCGGCCCCAAATCTTCAGGGTACCAGACCCGCCTTTCCAGAGCCAAGCGAGGTCATGGTTCCTGTGTCTGTTTCCAGAAACAGTCTGTGCACACACGTGTGCACGCACAGATAGGAAGCGTGTCTGCGCCTGTGTTTGCACGTACGCAGGTGCGTGTGTGCATTACACACTTCTTCTACAGAAACAGGAGCATCCAGGTGCCTTGTTCTTCTCCGTTTCTCCGGGAGGCTCTTCTGCGTCTGTGTGGACAGACCCCCACCCCTTGTCCTGCGCTGCTTGCTGGGGTGCGCGCCCCGAGCGGGCCCCCGCACCCCTGCTCCGGAGAGGCCCCTGGCCGCTCCCCGTCTTCCCTGCAGTAAACAGAGCTGCCCGGAACGGCGCTCCCGCACGCCTGTGGAATGCGCCTTGTCACATGCATGCTGGTGGGCTGGACGGCAGGGGCCTCAGACGCAGACCTGCACCTGGGGACCTGCCCAGGGGCTGTCAGAGCAGCCCCACGCCTCGCCACGCAGCAGGCCACGGCCCGGGACCTCCCGGTGTCCCGCCGGGATGTTCACTGTCATCACAGAGCCAAGGCCTTCGATCAGCTGGGTTTTCAAGTGACTTCACCAAAAATCTAGCTCCTCAGCCCTCAGTTTGTGAATGTGAGTCCTTCCCTGAAACACTGTTATTAAAAAGAAAAAAACGAGAGGGCTTGTGGGGAAGGTGGCTTCTGGCACGGAGGGGGCGGACGGCAGTACCCACGCCCGCAGACCCCAGTCCCCCTGTTCTGCCAGATCTCCCCAGTACGACGCAGCCATGATGGAGGCGACATCCTCGCCAGCTCAGAGACACCGAGACCCACGCCTGTGCTCAGCCCCAGAGTTACCCAAAGGGATTGTTAACACACACACTGCCACCCTGCCGCCGCGCAGTCCGTTGGGGTCTGAACATCCCTGGGGTCGTGGATGGGACGGAACAGCCCCAGGTCCGATCTCGGAGCAGGAAGGCTGCAGGAAGGGGCGCAGCCGCCCCTGCCCCTCTGGGCAGAACAGGGCCTCAGACAGACTTGCAGGCTGCGACTCGGCCGCCCGAGCGTGGCCGTGCCCCACGGAGGACGGTCCGGCTGCCACCGCCACAAACTACCCTGCGGAGCCCATCCGTGCACCCAGCAGGGACTGATGGTTTTGTCCAGAGCTCTTGATGAAATCGTCCAGAAGTGCCTCGGTCCCCAGGCCTGCCGGAGCGTCGGCCGGCCGTGGAGCCGTGCGGGAGGCTGGCCCCCACCCCGGGCTCCTTGGACAGGGGGCCGGGGATCTGTGTTTTACCTTTCGGACTTTGGGAAACGCACATGACTCAGTAATCCAACCCTGTGGACCGCCGCGCCCACGCCCTTGAGCCCGCTCCCGACCTAGGCAGGTGTGTTAGCTTCTTAATTTCTGCTGGTTTTGTGGACAGAGATGCAAACACATACCATGTAAGTCCTAGCTTCCCCTTCAAGAAACAGGGATCCCGTATCCGCTCTAGGCACCTTGCTGTTTTCACTCAGTGGTGTGTTTTCAGGGTGTCCCCAGGTCAGTAGCTGGAGCGGTGGTTGTTTGTAACCACACAGGGCTCCCCCTCTGTGCGGACACCCTAGATTCGTACCTGGGTCTTTTCTCCTGGGACACTGGCCCAGAAGCAGATGCTAACCTGAGGATCTGTTGGCCGGTGATGACTAGGAGTGTCCGACCCCTGGAGAACCAGGCACAGGTGTCGGGGAGGCGGGGCAGGAGGGAAGAAGGCCACCCCGGATGCCCACACCTCGTGAAGGGCTGCCTGGGCTGATGGGCATTCCCGGGCATTTCCGCCACTGAGGGCTCTTGGAGCCTCGAATGCGCCCGAGCTGCAGGATCACAGAAATGGCGAGACCGGGTGCCCAGGACCAGGGAGGGGCCGAGACCACTGTCCACGGAACCGAGGCCGGTTCCGTTCTGTTCGGTTCAGACAGGCAGCTCCTCAGGGGCTCCCGCTAGCTCAGGGACCGTCCCTGGTCACGGGGTATGGGTACCTCCGCCAGCAAGGGAGGCCGCGGGGTCCGCAGGGTACAGAGCACTGCCTGATTCTTCCCGGGGCCTGGTGCCCAGCGAGCAGGTGCGATTGGACACGCTGGCCTGTGCCCTTCGCCGTGCGGCAGACGCTCAAAACCGGGCACCGGCGGCACTGCGGGATCCCTGCCGCCGTCACCGCATTTCATGTATCCGTGTGAGCGGCGTGAAGCACGTTTACCGGAGACACCTTCAGGCCTGGTTCCCAACATGAAGGTCTTTCAGGCGAGCGGAATCCTGAGCCCGCTGGCACGGGTGGCGCCGTACAGGGCCCCCTGACAGCCGCCGTGGTCACTGTGCCGCTGCCCCTCCGGCCGCACTGGAAACGCCCCCGCAGCAGCAGGCCCGCCGGGTCCTGCGAGAGCTGCGTGCTTCCAGTCGAGACACGTGTCCGCGGGAAGTTCCACGTGAGGACCCCTGACGCTATCGGCCACCGTCCGAGCCACAGCCGGCCTCACCTGCCTTCCCAACCCTGAGCGACGGCGCCTCGGCAGGCGGGGCCTCCTTGTCTTCTCCGGCGAGTCTTCCAGGCCGAGCGGCATGTGGGGCGCAGGCCGGCCCGTGGGACGTCCTCGTGCAAGCGTGAGCAGAGCGAGGCCCTCTGGCTGCAGGAGCCGTGAGGGTGCCCGTGGTGGCGGGGCGCGGCCTGGAGGGTTACCGCCAGCGAAGGAGACCAGAGCTGCAGACGTGAGGTTTCTCCGTGCCTGCGTCACGTGAAGGCAGCGGGCGCGGTGCGGCACCTCCTCCCCCGTCACCCTCCGCGTCCCCTGGTGGTGTCCTGGTCCCCAGGCGGGTCCTGGGGTGCTGCCAGGCAGAGGGGGTGCCTGTGCCCTGATGCAGCCTCACTCACGGGCCCGGCGATCTGCGGGGAGCTCGGAGGCTCGAACGGCCCCGCAGAGGTGTCCCAAGCAAGGGCGAGGGCCCGTGTCTCCCGGCAGGGACTGCAGGGCCGTGACTGTGGGCAAGGCCCCCTCCCCAGGGGACATGTCTCTGGAGACGGCAGGGAGTGGAGGAGGGCTGGGTCCCAGCAGCAGGCCGGATGACGTGAGGCGCGGGCCTCCCTAGGGCACAAAACCACTGTGCCGCAGTGTGAGGGAGGGCACTGCCCAGGCTTTCGGTGGCCACTCAGGAGCCGCGGCATCACCCCTGTCCAGCTCGCGGCCGGAACTCAGTCGCATGGCGGAAAAGAGGCAGGAGGTGCGGTGTTTGCTGTGAGCAGAGCCAGGGTCTCCACCGTGACAGCGGTTGGGAGGCCATGACACCTGCGCCAACTCGGGCCACCCCAGAGCCCAGGGGCTCCTGACACTGATGGGGCAGAGGAGAGATTAGAGGCCGACTGCCTGCTAAGGGTAGAAAAGGCGGGATTCTTTTTTACGTTTGTTTTGAGAGAGAAAAGGAGAGTATGAGTGGGGGAGGGGCAGACTGGGGGGGAGAGAGCGAGAATCCCAAGCAGGCTCTCTGGTGTCGGCCAGGAGCCCAGGGTGGGGCTCAAACTCATGAACAGTGAGATCACGACCTGAGCCAAAACCAAGCGCCGACACTCCACGGACCGAGCCCCCAGGCGGCCTGGAAAGGTGGGCGGTTAAGAGGACTCAGAAGGACGCGAGTTTGTTTTCTTTGCTGCATAATAGATTACCACAAGCCTAGTGGCCTGAAACACCCCGAGACGGAGGGACAGGAGTCCGGGCTCGGCTGTGCTGGGTCTCTGCTCGTGACCCCCCAGGCTTTGGTCGCAGCGTCGCTGGGCTGTGCCCTCATCTGGAGACTCGGCTGGAGAGACGGACTCCAAGCTCATTCACGCTGTTGGCAGGATTGCATTTCCTTGTGATCGGGGGACCGAGGACCCTATGGATCCCAGGATCCCCGATCTCCCCTGGGGGCCGAGCTCAGGCCCTGCCTCGAGCCCTCCCCGCGGGCACTTCACAGCAGGCTGTTGACTGCTGCGAGGCCCCGGGAAGCTCCCTCCCTCCCTCTGCCGACAGAGCCTTATGTAACGAAATGTGATCCCGGGAGCCACAGCCCACAGTCTGTTGGTTAGAAGCGCGTCACAGGTCTTGCCCACACTTGAGGGGAGGGGACAGGCAGGGTGTGGTTCATCGCCGGTCACCCTAGGCTGCGTCGGCCACAGCACGAGAAGGTGAAAACAGTTCAGAAGGCCTGTGCTCCAGACCACCTCTGCGCCTGCTGTGTGACCTCAGGCAAGCTGCTCACCTTCTCTGGGCCTCGGTGTCCTCCACCGTCAACCCAGCGGGAGAGGTCAGTGGGCAGCAGTTTCAGCACTGAAACGGATGCCTGTTTTTCTTATGTTCAGAGAGCATCTTCAGCGACGCTGTCTTTTGCGTCGGTCATGAGAATGTCCCCAGCTGCGACTGGGAAGGCTGACAGCCACTAAGGACTGGCCGGGGTCTGACGGCTCTCACACACCCCTGTGTGATTCCACAGGAGCAGGATTGCTGTCCTCGCTTGCCGGACCGGGGAGCCCGGCTCAGAGGGGCCGAGGGACCTACCCAAGCCACCCAACCAGGAAACGGCCGGGCCTGGGCACTCGGCCAAGGCGGGCCCGGCTTCAGAGCGTGTGCCCTTCCCCTGTCCCCTCCGTCTCTAACTGTGGCTGTCACCGCTCCCTGATGGAGTTTAACTTTCCAGTGGGCAGAGGCAGCTTCCTCTGACCTCGATAAAGCGCTGGGGAAAACTGGGCCCGTGGCCACGCCCTCCCACTGCCCCTCCCCTCCCCCACCTCGTGCTTTCGTCAGAGCTCAGGGCCCAGGTGTTGCAGGGAAGGGACAGTGTGACGTTCTGGTGGCAACGCTGGCCCTGAGTGTGCTGCCCATCACCTTTATCTTTACGACGGCCCGTCTCCAGGAGGACAAGGACTCTGCCATCATCACCAGCGAATTTGTCTTTGGGACCTGCTGGTGCATCGCCGTCCAGTGTCTTTCCGACTTTCCCTGGGATTTTCGTCTCACCTGATAGGAGCCAGGGGCTTCGGAGGGAGGGAGGCGGCCACTGCACACCCAGGGCGGGACAGCCCGAGGAGACCTTTACGGGGTGTGATTTGCAGTGACTCGGGCAGAGGAGGGGCCACGGGGATGAGGCAGTGACTCCGCGGGGACCGGCGCACAGTTGTTTCCACACTGAGCCCGGAGGGTGCAGGTGGATGGTGCTGGCACTTGGGGGGAGTGAATGGGGCCACAGCCTTGTGGGGCGTGACCTTCAGGTGAGGGGCCGCTGGCCAGAGGCGGCCCAGGGGGAGGGACCTGGAGGAGTGAACGCTCGGACCTCCTTCTGCAGCCAGGGCCCCCCGTGGGCAGCCAGAAGCCAGAGAGCGGGCTGGCTGTTTCTCCGGAACGTGCAGACCAGCGCTGCGGGCAGAGAGCAAGGTGGGCGGGTGGGCGCAGACGTGCAGGGTGGCAGGTCACACTGTGCAGCGGCGGCCATCCACATGGGTGTCTGTGCGGAAACTGCGACCCGTTTTGTGGCTGAGAATGTGGCCCAAGTCGCCGTGTGAGCAGATCCCAGAGCCGGGGTGTTGGTCCGTCTCTCCGGCAGCGGCCTGGGGGCAGTGGGGCTGTTCTGCTCTGTGGATGGAGAATCTGGAGGGGGAGCAGGCCCGAGGGAGGACCTGAGGAGGGCTGGGGCAGGAAGGGCAGAAGGGAGCCAGCGGCGGGAGGCTGGGCTGGGAAGGGGGTGAGGAGAGGGGCAGTCTGATCGCAAAGAGGCCTATGATTACAAAAAGCAAAATGGGTACAGCTTTGGGGCAAAAGCCATCTCTTCATGACTTTATGGTCGAAAAGGAATTTATTTTGTAATTTGAGGGAGAAAAAGAGAGAGGGAGCTGGGGGGAGGGCCGAGGGAGAGAGAATCCCAAGCACGGTCCACACTCGGCGCAGAGCCTGATGCGGAGCTTGATCCCACGACCCTGGGATCACAATCTGAGCTGGAGTCAAGACTCAGACGCTCCACAGACTGAGACACCCAGGCGCCCCGAGAAGGAATTCCTTAATGAGATCCCCAGACTGTGGAAGAAAATATTGATGACTTTGGCATTAAAAATGTAAATTTTTCTCTTAAAAGAAAAACCTGTTTAAAAAAAAAAAAAACAGTGAAAACACAAGCCGCAGATTAAAAGTTACTTGCAGCATAAATAACGGATGAAGGATGAGTGTCCGGACCACCTGGAGAGCTTCTGAACCGTGTGGGTGGAGGACGGAGCGGAATGCAGAGATGGGAAGGGGCACGTCCGCTGTGCCCGCGCGTGTGGGCCTGCCAGGCGGCGGGAGCGCCCGGGCCCGCCCGCAGCGGGGGAGGCGAGGGTGAGGGCCGCGGGGCCGCCGCTCTGCTCCGGGAGGTCCCACTGCAGCGCCGGCCGAGGTGACCGTGGTGACCCCACAGGGCCGGTTCGAGTACAGGCCACAGAGGAATGCTCCCAAACGTGCAAAGACAGACACACATGAATGTTCACGTGTGTGTGACAGCAGCGGCCTGGAAGGTCCGTCGGTGGAGAACGGGTCACTACGTGACGGCCAGTTTGTACAACGTGACGCCGGGGCCAGCGCCGCCGACGAGCGGAAGCAGGTAGATCTCCAAACAGAGTGAATCATGGCAGCCGAGCGGCACCCGGGGCCTGGCGTTGGAGAGGGTGCCCAGGAGAGGTGGCCGGGTCCAGTGGGGCTGTGTGACTGAGCTTGCCTCCCCTCCCCCAGCCCCTCAGGGAGCGCCTCTGCACAGGCCAGGGAGGGGGCCGGCGAGTGAGGAGTGCAGGGGTGTGAGGGGGAGGGAGGTGTGTGTGAGCGCGGGGGTGAGTGTGGGTGTGAAGCAGTGTGTGAGTGTACGCATGTGCACACATGTGGATGACTGGGAGTGGGTGTGTTTATATGAGTCTGTGGGCGTGTGTGTGACGGCGTGTGAGGTTGAGTGCACGCATGAACACATGAATATATGTGAGAGAGCGTGAGTCTGAGTGTGAACACGTGCGCTTGTGATGAGTGTGAGCGGTGTGTGACTGTGGGTGTGTGAGTGTGCACTGATGTGGGCCGAGTCTCGGGTCTCAGGCGTGAAACCCTGCGCGGCCCCCCAGTGCCGGTGACTTCTGGGCCATCACTGAGGACCTGTCACGGGGCAGGGGCCACTCTGCCAGCGGGGTCAGCAGGGACACCCGTGGAGCAGGTCGCTGCCCTCTGGAGGAGTCGCCTTTGCCGGAAGAGCAGTGACCGGGCCCAGGCAGGAGGACCTCGCGTCCCCGGGTTTTCAGAAAGGTTCCTACCTCTTGCGCTACCGGGGCCGTCCAGCAGGTGGCGATGCCCAGGCAGTTTGCTGCAGGACATCCGGGTCCTCGGCTAACCCCTTGCGTGCAAGCTGGGGAAACTGAGGCAGGATTTCTCTTGCCCCTGAGGCTTTTCCTCCCACACCAGGGAATTCATCCCCGCAGGTGCCTTGCCCTGCGCTGGGGGCTGTGAACAGCGGTGAGCACAGCCGGTCAGGGCTCCCTCTGGAGCTCGTGTCCCTGACACAGGACAGGTGTGTGTCCAGTGGGAAACGCGTGACCCCAAATCAGTGCCCGCATCCGCACCCCGCACAGCCCGCCTGTCGGTGACCCAGGCGTCGGCTGACCCTGAGCCCCTTCAGGATTCACACTTCTGATTCTGCACCTTCACCTCTCTCGTGGCCTCTGGTCTCTTCCGTGTCCGTGTGTTTTGGGGACAGGTAGACATCCTAGTGCACCAGAATGGGGACACAGTGGGTATGAAACACCATGCAAAGGCACTGGGGCCCCTCTGAGCTGGTGCCTGGAAGAGCCCGTAGCTGCTTTTTTGGGAGAGGCGGCAAGTTGAACTGTGTCTCCCCCAGAGATTGTGTCCGAGTCTGAATCATTACCTGTGGATGTGGCCTTATTTGGAAATACGGTCTTAGGAGGGGTCATCAGGTGATGCTGAGGTCATAGTGGATGGAGAAGGGTGGCTTTAAGTCCAATGTCAAGTGTCCTTATAGTAAGAGACACAGAGACAGACACACACACCGGAGAGGACACGTGACAGCAGAGGTACAGAATGGCGGACGTCCTGGTTCGCTGGCCTCCATCAGAAACTGGAGGAGATGGGAGGAGCCTCCTCTGGGACTGTGGCTCTGCCCACCCTTGGTCTCGGGCTTCTGGCCCCGGGAACGGGGGTGGGGGTGACAGACGTAGGTTGTTCTCAGGCCCGAGATCCGTGCTGCTCTGCTCTGGCGGCCCCAGGGCGCTGGCACGGAGGGCCGCCCAGGACTGGGAAGGAGCCCCGGCTCACCGTGGCCCTGACGTGCAGGCTGGCTGCCTGGCCCGGCGGCCACCGAACGCGGGCAGGAGGGCACCTCTCCTACCCGGACTCAGCCCAGGCCTCTGCCCGGAAGATGCGCACGCCCCTCAGCCGGCACGGTCGTGCCCGCGCGTCCCCGTGCGTCCCCGTGTCTGAGCACCTGAGTGCTGTTCCAGGCTGAGCATGGCGGGGACATGGGTTCTGGGTCTGCCGCTGGCCGAGCAGGGACGTCAGCCCCGAGCCTCGGCTTTCTCATCTGTAACGGGGGCTGGTGACAGCTGGCTCACCGGGCCGTGGTAAGGACGAAACGGGACACTGGTGTCCTGCATGCCGGGCAGGCGCTCAGCAAGTGTTGGACCACTTCTGTGGGCTCCGAGGGCTCTCAGGGCAGAGCGGGGGTGGGTGAGGGCCCTGCAGCGCCTTGATCCGGCCCCACAACAGGGGCGCCGGCAGGGCAAGCAGACGGGGCAGACCTGGGGGGCAGGGACTCGGGCGGAGAGGGTCTCCCCGGAGGCTGAGAGAAGAAAGTCCACCTGGGTGTGGGACTCAGACGTAAAGCGCCCACACGGTTTGTGGCTTAAAAACCCAAGTATTTAAGAGAACGCACAAGTTCTAATCCACGAGCTTCGGAAACGGACGAACAGGTGCGGTGAGGCTCCCGAGTGGGACAGGGGCGCCCCAGAGGCCCTGAATCCAACCGGAAGGCTCTGGCAGTTGCCATAGGGCAAACGGCATGTGGGGAGTCATGTGATTTTCTAACATGTGTCAGAGATCGGGCTTCAGAGACGGACCTTTAAAATCCCTTCACCCGAGTGTGGACCCACTGCAGTCCCTCGGGCAGCAGAGGTGTAGGCAGGCGCGGGCAGGGGGCTGGGAGTCCGGCCGGTGGGGCGGAGGGGACACCGGCAGTGCCCGGGGTCACGGCCTGGCCGGCTGGACCCCCCCTCTGCCCCACCTGCAGCGGGAGTAAGAGCCGCGGGGTCAGGCGTTCGGGTTTGCTGTCTGTTGTCTTTTTTAAGGTCGGACGTTTGTGGAGGACCCTGCTGGGCGCCGCGTGGGGGCCGTGCCGGCCACGGCAGTGGACACGGGACCACAAAATAGCACGGCTATTCGTGTCAGGTGTGTCCTCCCGTTTAAGCCGTGGGGGGGCTGGCTGTGTGAAACCGCCACGCACACGCAGGCCTCGAGTGCCTGGGCACCTTCCCCGCGGGCGCCTGGGAAAGCCAGGCCGGCCGGAGAGCATTCCCAGGCGCCATCGCCACTGCACGTGCAGACGGTCCCTCGGTGTTCCTCACCCTGGAAGGCACCGGAAGCGGCCACACGTCCAGCAGCAGGGATTAGAGACGTTAGCACACCCGCTCCAAGACCCGGAGATTTCACTTCCCACAATGCATCTCAAAGACACACCCAAGGGAGCGTGCATGCATTGCACACATCGTGACAAGGGGGACTCTACCTCGCAGTCGCCCAGCGGAGGCGCCCTGAGCCCGATCCAGACCCGGAGAGCGAGGGGACACAGGTGGGCGCGTGCAGAGAGCGTAGCGGAGGCCGGTGGGGACGGTGCGTATGGGGCTGGCGACGGGTGACCAGGGGGACGGCAGCCAGCAGACCCCGGCCTCGTGGGAGGAGGAAGGGGCCCCTCGGCGCAGGGCCAGCAGAGTGCCGGGTCTGGGGCCCCAGCACATTCGGTCACGGCGTTTAAAAATGTTTATGGGGGGGGAGGGTGTCTGGGTGGCTCAGTCGGTTAAGTGTCTGACTTTGGCTCTGGTCATGATCTCATGGTTTGTGGGTTCGAGCCCTGTGTCCGGCTCTGCACTGACAGCTTAGAGCCTGGAGCCTGTCTTTGGATGCTGTGTCTCCCTCTCTCTCTGTCCCTGCCCCCTCTCAGAAATCAATAAACATTAAAAAAAAAAAACATCTGAGGGGCACCTGGGAGGCTCAGTTGGTTGAGCATCTGACTCTTGATCTCAACTCAGGTCATGATCTCACAGTTTGGGTTTAAGCCCCACATCAGGCTCTGCACTCTCCCTCCCTTTCTCTCTAAATAAATAAATAAATTTAAAAACAAGTGTGGGGGGGCACCTGGGTGGCTTACTTGGTTAAGCATCTGACTTCGGCTCGGGTCATGGTCTCCCAGTTCGTGGGTTCGAGCCCCATGTCTGGCTCTGTGCTGACAGCTCAGAGCCTGGAGCCTGCTTTGGATTCTGTGTCTCCCTCTCTCTCTGACCCTCCCCTGCTCACGCTGTCTCTGCCTCTCAAAAATAAATAAAAAACATTAAAAACTTAAAAAAAAACCAAGTGTGGGGGCACCTGGGGACTCAGTCAGTTGAGCATCCAACTTCAGCTCAGATGATGATCTCACAGTTCGTGGGTTTGAGCCCCGCGTCAGACTCCACGCTGCAGCTCAGAGCCTGGAGCTGCTTCCGATTCTGTGTCTCCTTCTCTCTCCGTTCCTCCTCCACTCACTCTCTCTCAATAATAAATAAACATTAACAAATGTATGTAGGGGGCGCCTGGAAGGCTCAGCTGTTTGAGCATCTGACTCTTGATCTCAGCTCAGGTCATGATCTCACGGTTTGTGGGTTTGAGCCCCACGTCAGGCTCTGTGCTGACACTGTGGAGCCTGCTTGGGATTCCCTCTCTCTGTCCCTCCCTTGCTCGCTCTCTCTCTCTAAATAAATAAATACATGAGCAAAAAAGAAAAGAAAACTACATGAGCATATGCAGAACTCCCAAATGCAATATATTTGAGAGTCCTTGCCTCCCGTCTCGGCGGGGACAGGGGTGAGACTACACAACCAAACCAGACAGTGTAGGAACGTATGTGTTTATACATACATTTAAAGTGAAAAAATATAACAGCAAGCACGTGTGCATGTATGATCTTAGGTTTGTAAATAAGTAAACAAATACATTTATTCAGAGACGGTTCTTAAACCTCACAGTCTAGCCCGGTGAGCAGCGAAGGCTTCTCGGTGACAACCCCTCGGTATAAGGGGTAAGGGCGATCTTGTCTCGTCTCTCTCTTCAGTACCGTCTTTCACGTCTGAATATTTTGCAGCGGGCATGTGCTGCTCCTACCACGAGAAAAATCGTTGTTTGGCAATAAATACACAACTAAATGTTGCAAGGGGAAGCGGTGTTTCCCACGGTTACGAAATAGCGCGGACGGACGTTCCGACACCGGGTGGACGGGACAAGAAGGCTGCCGCGTGTGCTCAGCGCAAATGTGACGGACGCGACGGGGAGGAGACATGGGGGGGCCCTCTGCGGGGAAGGGGCTGCCTGTGCCCTCTCTCTGCATCCCTGCACCCCTGAATCAAACAGGCTTTAAAAAGAGGCTAGGGGGCACCTGGGGGGCTCAGTCAATTAAGCCTTTGACTTTGGCTCAGCTCACGATCTCATGATTTGTGAGTCTGACCCCTGTGTCGGGCTCTGGGCTGAGAGCTCAGAGCCTGGAGCTGCTTCCGATTCTGTGCCTCCCTCTCTCTCCGCCCCTCCCCTGCTCTCTCTGTGTCTCAAAAATGAATTAACGTTTAAAAAAAATTAGAGGGTCGGAAGGCTCAGCTGAACCTCCTTTCCAGGTAAGAGGAAGGCATCACGTTGGATCTAGATGGTCCTGTGAGGCGGAACAGAGTCCCCGGCCCAGTTCCCAGATGGGGAGACCGAGGCCCGGAGGGGCCAGCACTCCTTCCTCGCGCACCGTGCGGGGCGGCTCCCTGCAAGGGCCCTTGGGACTGGATGCTCCTATGCTCCCCCCATGTTGGAGAAGACGGAGAGGTTTCACAGCCAGCCCCAGGCCACACAGCCAGAGCCCGGCTTTGAATCCCAGAGCCAGACTCCGCGAGCTCCGCCGTGCTCGCCACCTCCAGGAGGGTTGGCGCTCCCAGGGCCACAGCCTTGCTGCTGAGCGCCGCCGTCCCCCCTGCGCCCGGGCCCTTCCCCTTGCCTGAGATGCCCTCACTTTCCACTCTGCCCCATGGCGGGGAGGGGGGGGGGGGGGCAGGGCTAAGTGGGCCGGGTCCCTGCCCACACATGCTGACTTGCCAAGCGGCTTCGGGCCCTGGCACTTACACCCAGCTTCCCAGGCACGGTGGCTGCTGGCCCACAGCTGGGTACCGTCTCTGCCCCCCTGCGGCCGGCATTCTCCCATCCTGCCCATGCTTCCTGGAGAATGGGTGTAATGGTTGGTGACTGCAGGGGCCTGGCCGGGGGTGGCCTTCCTGGCCAGCTGGGCACCAGGGACATGGTAGGCACGGAGACATCCAGCTTCTGCCCAGCTGCGGGCTCCGGGTCCAAGTGCCTGCCAGTCCCGTCCTCTGCTCAGGCCTGGTCCTGTTTCCTTGCCAGGTAGCACAAAAAGCGCAGCGTCAGCCTGTGACCCCAAGGGTCCCCAGGCTGGGACTGGGTGGGGTGCGGTGCGGAGGCCGTCCCCTCCAGCAGCCTGGACGTCCCCGCCGCCTCCTGGGCTCTCGAGGTTTCATAGTCCCCACTGGTCAGGAGGACAAGGAGGGGCCACGAGTCCCCGGCAGCGAGGTCTGCTTCCCCCTGGGACAGGGGTTCCTATGGGGGCTCATGGAGAGACTCCGGGGTCTGTGAACTTGGGAAGAAGGAATTACACCTTCCCCCCAATCTGATTCATGCCCCCGGCCTCAGCGGGATTAGCTGGGAGGCACCCCAGACGCATCCTCACCCCCAACCTTCCAGGCATGTGCCATGGTCACCCCACTTCACAGATGAGAAAACCAGGGATCGGCAGAGCGACATCGCCGCTCAGGCTTGCGGATCTGAACGCGGGTCTATCTGACCCGCCCGCCCGTCCTCCTGTTTCCTGACACGTTTCAGAGTACGCACATTTCTCCCTAAGTACTTCGACATCTCTAGCGAGGCGTCAGCATCTCAGACACTTAATTTTACTTCTGGAAATCCAGATGCCCCGCCTCCTCCTTGCCTGTCCCCACTCCCACCGGCTAGGCTCGGGCTGAGAGGTCTGGGCCCGGAGCCAGCAGGACCCCCTGAGGACCCGCTTCCTCGGAGAGTCTGAGGACAGAAGCCAGGCTCTCAGCGGCGGGGGGCTCACTCCTCCCGCAGCCTCCGGCACAAGCCCAGGGCTACCCTTCTGGTGTGGAGGAACGTGTGCCCCTCGCTTCTCTGGCTGTCCGTCCATCTCTGGCACTGATGCTGAGCCCCTCACTGCGGACTGGCTGCTCCCATAGGTAGTGAGCCCCCCGTCACTGGAGGCAGTTAAGCGAAGACTGAAACAAACTCTGGAGAGGGTGAGAAGATGTCACAGAGGAGATTCAAACCCAGAACAGGGCTTGAACTGCATCGGGGTACTCAGGGTCTGCGCAGGCGAGGTTCTGGGCTGGGTGACGGTGCCGCGAGGGGTCCCTGGTCTCTGTCCCGTCGGCGCCGTCGCACGTCCCACCCCAGCACGGTGACGGCCCCACGAGCCTGCAGGGACCTCGCATGTGGAGAAGCCCTGGGGTGGAGGGGGTGCAAGGGCCCTTCTGTCCCGAAATCCCAGGATTTTTTCTGCCCCTGGGACAGCCCCTCCTCCTCTGTGTTCGCCGCGCTGCAGTCTGTCTGTTGCTATGGAAACTGGGAATTTTCTTGCCTCTCCGTCTCCTTGCCCACCTCGTGTACACCTTCTTTCAACCAACAAAGCCCGTGCGGGAGCCCAGGGGACCCCAGCACGGCAGCCCGCAGGCCGCCCCTCTGTCCGATGGCGGCGGCAGTCTGACCTCCGGATGGAGGATGAGGGAGGCCCGGCAAAGTGGGCGGAGTGCAGTGGACTCCGGGAATCGGAAAGAGTCTGCGGGGGGGGGGGGGGGGGGGGGGGGGGGGGGGGGGGGGGGGGGGGGGGGGGGGGGGGGGGGGGGGGGGGGGGACCAGAGTAGGGGTGCTGACAGCTGATCAGAAGTGAGGGCAGAGGTGGGCAGGCTTGGCAGCGTGCCCCTGGGGGTCAGCAAGCCTGCAAGGCGGCTTTAAACCGAGGTGAGAGACGGACTGGGAGGGAGAAGCGGGTCGGAGGGGCTGTGAGACAGGCTGGAGGCGGTTGCAGTGGTCTGGGCCCGGAGCTGACGAGCAGAGGAGGGGCTGGGCAGGAGGAGAGCTCCGGAAGGAGGTTCTAAAAGAGCCAGGGGTGGAGTTGGGCCTCCTGGGGGTGGGACCAGGCCTCCAGGGGGTGGGGCTAGGCCTCCTGGGGGTGGAGTTGGGCCTTCTGGGGGTACGACCAGGCCTGCTGGGGGTGGGGCTAGGCCTCCTGGGGGTGGGGCTAGGCCTCCTGGGGGTGGGGCCAGACCTCCTAGGGGTGGGGCAGGTCTGCTGGGGGTGGGGCCATATATCCCGAACCGGACCTTTGGTAGGAGAAGGGAAACAGAAAAGGCGCCTTCCTTGCTGGCCTTCTGGCTGCCTCCTGGCCTGTTTTTCACGGGGCTGCCTCAGTGTTTCCATCAGAGCCTTAGCCATCTGGCCGAGTAGTACCTTTAGAAGTCATTGCCAAAGCGCTTGTCTGGAATGCTTGGCGACAGCCTAGTGTCCATCGGTGGGGTTCTGGTTACGTCACTTCAGATGATGTCACACCTTAAGCACACACGTCCCCTGTCGTGGTCTGGGAGGGTCTAGGCGTCACTGTAGAGTGCCAACCGTGTGCCACGTGCCACCACTCAGGGGGAAGAACAGCAGCCTGTGATGACGCGGGCTTGCGTGTGTGTCCAGATTTCCGGGAAGACCCCAAGAGCCCGGGCAGGCGGCTTGCTTCTGAGGAAGCTGGGCCCTGCGACAGGGGGGAGAAGGAGATCCCCACCTCTTATTCCTGAGCTGTTTGGGAACCGCATGTGCACACCGTAGGGAACAGAGCCCCGCTCCGGCGCCGTGGGGGATACGGAGCACGTCCCAGCAGGGACCCAGAGCTGCGCGGACGTGGGTGGCCTGGCTGGGGCCGCAGCTCCACGGTCAACACTGACCTCACGCAGCCCTGCCTGCGTGGATGCGAGACGGTGGCCGCACCACTGCCTTTTGTGGCTTCCACACAGGAAGGAGGGTGGTGCAAAGCGCGGAAGCCACTGAGTGGGAAGGGCTTTTCCAGAAACTTCTTCCTGACATGCACGTGCAGTCAGCAGAGTTGGGCCCCACAGCCCAAGCCAGCTGCAGGGAGGGTCGGGGCATGGACCCTTGATGCCCTGCATGGCCCTGGGTTCCGGTGGGAAAGAAGGAGGAAGGCGTGGAAACAGGAGTTTTGTGCTAGGAAACTGTCACCGGTCTAAAGCAAGGAGGCCTCCCCAGCGCTGCGAGAGGATGTGCAGCGAGCCAGCTGCCTGTCCCGCCCCCACGGTCCCCGGCTCGTCTGTCCCACAGCCTTGGCCTCAGCACAGAGCCCCTCGCCGTGGGAGCAGGATGCAGGCGCAGTTTGGAGAGAGGAGGCTCCTGGCGGCATGGGCTCCCCCTCCCTGCGGCGGAGGATGGGGCTGTGCCAGGGACAGGTGAGGTGGCAGATGGTGGCCGGGGGGGGGGGGGGCAGTCTGCAAGGTAATGAGGTAGCTCATTATCAGGCAATTTCTCCTGGCGGCTGGGAGCCCAGCCCTGTGCAGCTCACTCAGCCCAGGGAGGCGAGACCCGGGCCTGGAGCTGCCGGCCTAGAGGGGGCCCAGTGCAATCTGCCTGCGCGGGGTCCTCGGTGCCCCCCTGTGATGGGCCAGGGCGGCCAGGGCTCCACGCCTGCTACCCAGAGACAGGGTGCTTCGAAGGCAGGTCCTGGGCTCCTCTGCCAAGAGAGGAAGAGCCAGCTGATCAGGGCGGCCCAGCAGCCTGCCTTGTTAGACACGCTCCTGGGTGACTCTGGCGCCGTCAGGCCCGGGCTGGGCCGGAGAGCCGCACGCAGAGGAGGTTTGCGGGGCGCCCCCAGGGGCCGAGCACAACTCAACGTATGTGCATTACGTCCCGTCCGGCCCTCGGGGGCGCCACCCACGGGGCACAGCTGTCATTAGCCCACTTCCCAGACAAGGAAGGAGAAGCCCGGGGCGTGACGTCCCCCGGCCAGGGTCACGCATATATATTTTAAATTAAATTAAATTAATTTATTTTTAATTTTTGAGAGATAGAGAGAGACAGTGTGAGCAGGGGAGGGTCAGAGAGAGAGGGAGACACAGAATCCAGAGACAGGCTCCAGGCTCTGAGCTGTCAGCATAGTGGTGGACACAGGGCTCGAACCCACGAACCATGAGATCATGATCTGAGCCGAAGCCAGACACTCAACCAACTGAGCCACCCAGGTGCCCCTATATATTTTAAATTTTTTTAAAAATGTTTATTTTTGAGAGAGAGAGACAGAGTGTGAACGAGGGAGGGGCAGAGAGAGGGAGACACAGAATCTGAAGCAGCTCCAGTCTCTAAGCTGTCAGCACAGAGCACAATGCAGGGCTTGAACTAATCAACTGTGAGATCATGACCTGAGCCGAAGTCAGACACTCAACCCACTGACCCACCCAGGCGCCCCTGGAAGAACTCCCTCTTACTTGGAGGAGGTCAATCTTTTGTTCTAGTTAGGCCTTCAACTGATTCGATGAGGCCCACCCTTATTATGGAGGGCACCCCTCTTTACTCAACCCACCAATTTAAATGCTAGTCTCATCTAAAACTATCCAGAATAAGGTTTGACTGAATAAATATCTGGGCGCTGTGGCCCAGCCAGCTCGACACGTAAAACCAAACATCGCAGTGCCCAATACATGTTTGCCACATGAATAAATGAAGGCCCAATTCTGTTAGGGCAGGTTCCTCTTTAATGGACATCAGCCTGGACATGGAAAAGCCTGCCATGTCCTAGGCCAGCCCTGGCCCTGCTGGTCACCTCCTGCCGTGGCCTCCGCCCCGGGCTCCCATTTGTTCCCTGGCTGGAGGGAGCCAAGTCCAGACTGGGGCCAGCTGGTGACCTATGCTGCTCTGCACCAGCGGACGTGTCCGGCCCTGCAGGGCAGGGGAGGGGGGCGCTGGCCTCCCGGGGGCCTCCAGGGCTGCGTGTGGTCTGAAACATCAGGGCCTGCGCACTTCCCACCCTCCGGCAGACCCTGGGGCTGGGTGCCGTCCGCACCGACCTCAAGGCTGCCAGCCTGTAATGTAGCGAGCTCTCATTCTGCAACCTGCCACCGGGAGAGGACTCCACATCGACTCCGCCATCCCCGGGGGCACATTCGGGGCCGGGCTACCTGTGGGGGGTGACATCAAACAGGTGGCGCTGGAGCCCAGCTTCCTGGGTTCACATCCGTGCTCCGCCTCTCGGCGCTGTGTGGGGGACGAGGCTCGTGTCCCCCGCTGTCCGGAGGGGGCGCCCTGTGTGGCCTTGAGAACCCAGTTGGTGGGCTGCGGGCCCTGAAAGGCCTGGCACACGGAAAGACACCATCACCGTCCTCACTTCTGTGCCACCTCCGGGGCCAGCCCCCCCTCCGTCCTGCCAGGGGCATCGCTGAAGTGAGGCCAGCCTCTCCTGCTGTGCTCCCCCCACAAACGCCTCTCTGAAGGGCCTTGTCAGGCCAGCCCTGAGTGCGAGTTCTGCCCACCCGCCTTCCGGCGTGGCCTCGGAGGGACTGTGCCCCCCACGCTGCCTCCCCCCGGCTGGACGGGGAGCTGGGCCGCTCGGGCGTCCGAGTCCTCATCTGGGTCACGGGCATGATGACAGCGGTCACTCCCCAGGATGGTTCCGGAAATGAAGTGGGATTGGGGGACCCGGGCTCACAGGGCAAGGACTCGGAGCCCGGGCCCAGCGGCGGTCCACAGAGCGTGTTGACTGGAAACGCCAGCTCTCCTTAGATTGGGCTAGGCCTTGATACTCCACCGGCTTCCCTGCACACACAATTCACCGTTAAAGTGTGCCTTCAGGGCGCCTGCGTGGCTCGGTGGGCTGAGTGTCGGACTCTTGGTTTCAGCTCAGGTCAGGATTCGGCTCGTGGGCTCGAGCCCCACATCCGGCTCTGCACTGACAGCGAGGAACCTGCTTGGGATCCTCTCATTCTCTCTCTCTCCCTCTGCTCCTCCCCTGCTCATGTGCTCACTCTCTCTCTCTCTCTCTAAAACAAACACTCAGTGGTGTTGAGCGCATTCTCAGCGTTGTGACAGCCATCACCACCTCCAGAATTTTTCATCCCCCCAGAAAGGAACCCCGTCCCTATCAGCGAGCACTCCCCGTCCCCCTGCCCAGCCCCCCGCCCCCACGAGCCTGCTCTGCGTCGCTGTGGACGTGCCTCCCCCGCACCACTCATGGGGATGGACGCGTGCGGGGTGTGGCCAGCACATCCGTGTTAGGTTTTCCAGGCCCCTCCCTGGGGCAGCACGAGGTCAGCACCTCACTCCTTTGTACAAATAGCAGTCCGTTCTTCCCACGCCTCATCCATCCAGTCTCCAGCTGACGGCCCCTCGGCCCGTCTCCTGGCGTTAACCCTGAAACCTATTTTTATCAGCAGACCTTCTACTGAGATACGAGGTACCGGCAAAAACGGTGCAAACCGTCCGTGTGCTGTGCGTGGGGGTCTCAGAGCACACACCCCCCTGGGACAGTACCCAGATCAAGAAGTAGAACATCACTGGCCCCCCGACCCCCTTTGCTGTCCCCCGGCCCCCACGTGTAAGCATCAGCGCCCTTCAACAGGAGGACTGGTCTCAGGTTTGCACAGACGAGAGGAGGCAGCGCCGCGTCTCTGCCCCGACGCCGTGTTGGTGAGACGCAGCCGTGGGCGGATCTCGCTCGCTCCTGGTCACTGCCGCCTGCACTCTGTTGCGCAAATAGATGGTGTTTACTAATCATCCTGCTGTGGCTGGACGGCGGCGGCTCCAGGGCAGGGCCGTCCCACCAGGGCTGCCGTGCGTGTCCACCACGCCTTTGCTTTCGCAGACATTCCTGGTCCCGCAAGCTCTGTGAGTCAAGCTTCCAGAAGGTCTGACAGGTCCGGTCGCCCCAGGTCCTGGCCCTCTGTGGACGCCTGCGGTGCTGGCAGCTTTACTGAGGTGCAAGTCACAGACCAAGCAATTCACCCGTGTCGAGTGTGCAGCTCGGTGGTGGTTAGTGTCCTCACGGGGCGTGTGACCATCACCACGGCCTGTCTTAGGACCTTTAATCCCCCTGAAACGACACCTGCGTGGCCTCGGTATCCTCCCAAGCCCCTTCCCGTCCAGCCCGGCAGCCCCCGATTTACCCTCTTTCTGCATAAACGCCGTCACGCTGTGCCGTCTTCACCGGACAGAGCGTTTCCGGGGCCCCCCACGCCGGGTGTGTGGCCGCACCTTGCCCTGTTCGTGGCCGATGGACGTTCTCGCGTGGACACATGGGGCCACACCTGGGCCGCCCGCTCGGCAGTCGGTGGTCACGTGGGCTGGTCCACATGTTGCATGGACATCCTGGTACAAGTCTTTGCGTGGACACGGGTTTTCATTTCTAGCCAGTGGGACGCTGGTGGGGAGGGCGGCAGTGGCGTGGGCAGCCTGGGAAGGCCAGTGTCGGGGGGTCGGCTGTGTGTGCCATGGCCGTGTGGCATCTCGAGGTGTGGGGGGGGGACATCTGTGCACGCAGTGGCCATGTGGCGTCTCGAGGCCTCAGCCCACACTCACAGCCCTGCTCTGCTGGGAGGTGTCTCCTGTTAAGGACCGTCAGTGCAAATTCCTGACGCAGGTCCGGGGGGGCAGGGGCTGGCCTGACCACTTTTGCTGTGTCTAGGGACGCCGTGAGCCCTGTGGCAGACTGTTGTTCAGCCTGGACTGGCAGCTCACACCCATGTCCTGCCAGAGCCCAACTTTTGCTTGTTGGGGAAGGCGGGATGGAACAGCTCCTCAGTACTCAGTCACCCACAGAAAGTTCTAGAAGTTGCCTTTGATGTGGGGAAATCCCTTGGAACAGAGGACGGGGCTCTGGCCGCTGTGACTGCAGAGGCACAGGCAGGCAGGCGCCCCTGGGACAGACGCACGGAGGGTCCACGCGGGCTCTGGTCAGCGGGGTCGTGGCTTCGGCATGAAAGCAGTGGGTGCCGGGCAGGCAGTGGGCACCGTCGTGCCCGCAGAGGAGGCTGAGCCCGGTGCCTGCTGCTCTAACAGGGCAGAGTCTCTGCTCAGCGGCTGAGGCTTGGATCCTGGCCCCGCCCCCTCGTGGCCTTGGGAGGCCGCTGGCCGTCCCGGTCTCAGTTTGCCCGTCAGCAGGAGCACGGGGTCAACCTGATGACGTCCTGGGCGCTTCCGGCTCTCGGGCCGTGGGCCCAGGCGCACGGCGGTAAGCAAGCCGCCCAGTCGGCTCACGGGGCCCATGACCCTCCCGGGGGCCACGTGGACTGTGTTTACGCTCCGGAGCCGAGGAATGCCTGGTCCCTGGAAGTGGGCCGCCCTGGCCAGCGCGCAGGTCCGCGGGGGACCTCCCGGCGTCCGTGGAACCCTTGGGCCTCCGGGTGGCAGGAGGGAGAAGAGACAGCTCCCAGGAGGCCCCAGACATCTCCAGCTCAACCCAGACGGGAACTTGCCGGAAGCCGTGAGGTTCTGTTTCCTCTCTCGCTTACGTAGCTTCTCACTCAACGACTATACTCAGTGCGTGTTTGATAAATTCCCTCCCGCATTCACGCGGTGGAAGTGTTGGAGTCCACACTCAGAAGCTGTGGCTGCACAGGCAGCGGGGGCTGGTTTATCAGCCGCCTGTGGCCGTGGCCACGTGGGGCTAGGTCTGCACCGCGATCTTGCGTGGCCTCCACAGAGCTCAGGGGGCCGGTACCCTTCTCCCCCCACTACGAAGCAGGAGACGCCAGGGGCAGAGCGGCCGGGCCGTGGACCCAGGACCGACTGCCCCCTGGGACCTTCTCTTTGCTTCATCTGGCCGGGTGGCGGGGACACCTGTGTGCTCTGGACAAGCTGGGCGGGGTGCGTTCTGGCCGGACGGGAGTGGGGAAGGCAGCACGGAGCAGCGCCTTGTGGACCACGCTGCACATGGCCAGACGTGGCCCGGTGACTTGGAGAGGCCGTCCTCACAGTGGCCGCGGTGGCCCCATCGCACAGAGCTACGCGGGGATGTCGGGCACTCAGCTACATTTAAAGAGGTCACCTTGGGCTGCTAACTTTGTAGATGGGAGGGGCCCGGGGACTTGGGTCCTGGGACTGGTGACACTGAGCCGGTTGGTGGTGAGGATGACAGGGCCACTCACCAGTGGGGACAGGCTGCTGAGCCGAGCAGCTCCCGGGGAGGGACTTGAGAAGAAGCCCTTCATTTGGAGCCCAAGCCACCGAAGCCTCTGCCGCCTCGTAAAGGTGCCGGGTGGCTGGCTGTGTGGGCGTCCGTGGCCACCGCAGCGTGAGGCCACAGAGGTGGCTCAGGACGGCACAGTTCCTGCCCCAGCGGCCAGGGGTGGGAGTTGGGGGCGGCCTTGGCGGCCCACCTGCCGTAGCACTGGCTTCCTCCATGGGTCCCGGGGGAACTGTGTCCGTGTCTTCCAGCTGCCCAGGCGTCCACACGGCTCAGCTCGTGGCCCCGGACCACAAGGTCTCTGCTCTCCCTGCGTCCCCCCGCTCCACATCTGCCTCCCCTGCAGTCAGACCTCCCTCGGCCTCCCCTTTACAAATCTCACCTCCCCATCCAGGGCTCACGGCCTTTGCCCTGTGAGGTCACATATGCACAGTGCGGGGACTGGGACGGGGGGCGTGGTGCCAGGCTTATATCCAGCCGGCCACAGTGACACATGATGAACCCCAGGAGGAAATGTGGCTCTGTGCTGTTCCCTTCCACTGACCAAGACTCCAGGCAGCCAGAGAAGGATCTGGAAACACAGGAGTTGCTGCCTGTTCTTCCCGCCGTGCAGGGTGAGCCCCAGAGCCGGCGCCCTCTCTCAGGGTGCTGACGAGCCGGAAGTGACCCCACGGCGAGGCCCGGGGACGCTGCACACCCCAGCGGCAGGAGCCCTCGCCGGCGCCCGGTTTATAGCCACCGCCTTCCTCCACCTCACGTGTCCGCGAGGGGCCTCCCCGTGCCGGTCCCAGGGCTGGCTGCAGGTGAGCTCCTGACGCTGAACGGCATCTGTAAAATGGGTGCAGCCCCGCACTTCCCGGCAGGCTGGAGGGCGCAGGACACGAAGTCAGGGAGAGCCGGGCACCCTCTGGGAGGACCCCCAGCCTCCCCTCCTTCACGAGGGCGCCTTTCCTGACGAGGGACGGACTTGCTCAGGGGCCTTCACAGCCAGGGCCACCAAGGAAACCCCCGGCGGCTCTCCTCCGACTCGAGTCCTCACGCTGGGCTGCGGGGCAGCACGTCCGTCGGGGGGGGCCTCGGCACGGAGGCCGTCAAGTGACAGAGACCGTGCCTCTGGGGACACAGAGCCGCCAGGGTGGTGGCTATGGCTCACCTGCGTCCGAATGCCGTCCGCGCTGCAGCCCGTGCGGCTGTGTCTCTCTGGGGCCACGTCCCCAGCCTGGACGGGGTCATTCCTACCGGCCGAGGCGCCGCTCTGTGGGGGCAGGAAAGAGCCAGCAGCGCTTGGCCCGTTCAGCCTGGGGACAGGACTGCTGGAGGCCAGCAGGACCACGGTCCGGGGAAGATGGGCAAGGAGGGGTCGGAGGATGGCACAGGGTCATTTCTGGGGCTGAGACCCACAGTGGGGGCCGGGGGGGTGAAGCTGGGCCAGGGACACACATTCGGGCCCCCTTGAGGCCACATTAATTGCCAGGCTCGAGGTTTCTATGATTTGCACTCTGAAATCTCTCTCTCCAGTGTTTCCCTACTGACCCCTGAGCGGCCTTGTCCAGCCTCTGACCTCTGACCTCCTCTGCCTCCCTGCCTCGTCCCACAGCTGTCTGATGGCAGAGCCCTGCCTTCCGCCTCACGCCGGTCGGCCCTGGGCATGGCCCTGTGGCCTGCGCCCCTTTCCCATCTGCCTCCTCTCCCGGGAAGAAGCCAGGTCGGCCTGATTATCTGCGGCTCCCGGGGGCCCCAGGGGCCCTGGAGACCCTGGTTTGGGTGACGGCTGTGGTCGTTACCCACTCTGGCTGGGAGGCAGGCGCCATCACGGGGGAGTGGCACTAAGCGGGCCATTTGGCCGATGCGCCCTAGCCAGCGCCCCTAAGGCCTGGTGGATTGTCCTGTGCCTCCCCTGGGGGCCGAGTTGGAAGTTTCTAGAAAGAGGCTGTTTGTCACAGTGATCAGGGGTGCACCTGCACTTTGGGGGGCTATAGTCAAAGCAATCTTGTCCCTGCCGGTGTGGACAACGCATCGAGTGGGGAGATGGCCTCAGAAAAGAGAGCCGCTCACACGGAGAAGGACCAGCCCTCCTTTCCTCCATCTGCTTCCTCCGACCTGCTGCCAGCTCAGCTCCCGCTGCCCCCAGCGGCCTGACTTCTTAATTACCTCTGCCGCTCCCGAGCCGCCGCCCCCACGCTCAGGAGCACTCCGCTCCCTGCCCTCCTCCCCTGCTTAATGACAGTGGCCCCAGGGTTGACCTGTCAGCCATGGGCTGTGCCCCGGCCCCCGGGTCAGGGCGACACCCCTACTCTCCCCAGAGGCAGGAACGCTTGAGTCTTGCAGGACTCAGTAACCGGTCGAGGCCGGTGAAGCTCTGAGGCAGAATTCAAACCACAGCAGGGCTAGTGCTGACGGCCGTGGCTCTGGGGCCTTTTCTCAGTGAAGTTTGGGCAGCTGGGCAGAGGTGGGCACTTCCGTTTAAAAAAATTTAAAGTTTTTTTTTTTAAACACTGTATTTATTTTTGAGAGACAGAGAGAGACAGATAGTGAGCAGGGGAGACACAGAATCCGAAGCAGGCTCCAGGCTCCAAGCTGTCAGCACAGAGTCCAACAATGGGGCTCGAACCCACAAACTTCAAGATCATGACCTGAGCCGAAGTTGGAGGCTTAACTGACTGAGGCGTTAACCACCCAGGCGTTCCTGTTTCTCTGAGTTTAGATGAGTTATACCAGGGCTGGCAAACTACGGCCCACAGGCCAAATTGAGCTACTGCCAGTCTTTGTAAATAAAGTTTTATTGGAACACAGCAACACCTGTTCAATTACTTCTGGCTGCTTTGGTTCTGCAACCCTGGAGCCCAGCAGGTGCAGCGGAGACTGTACGTCTGCAAAACCGAAAATGTTTACTGCCTGGCCCTCTCTAGGAAAAGCTGGCTAAGCCCTGAGCTTTCCCCTCCTGAACCTAAATTACTTAGTGGCTTCTTCTTGAACTGGCTCGGAGAAGGAGTCCCTCTTTTTCTGGAAGGCAGACAGTATTTGATTGTCCCAAGCGTGGGGGCATGTGAGTGGCCATTGTACACTTCACTCCACTTTTTATGTGAAAATTTCCAAACAAAAGAATAATAATACAAATAAACCATACGAGGCTAAACACACAGTCCCCAGTAACGATGTCATTGTAGGACAGCCTTTCAATTATTTTATTTTGACCCAGCCAGTGTATTTGGAAAGCACACCTTCCTTCTGAAATGACCTCACAGGAGACCAGCCAAGGACACAAAGGATTAGCGTGGGTTTACTGAGTCTTCCTGCCGAGGACCTCAGGGGTGGAGGCCACAGCCCATAAGCCTCTTACAGATCTCTTCCAGAAGGCAGGTTGCGAGCACTGGGGTTGGAGACAGCGGAGGAGCCCACCCGTCAGCCTGGGAGGGCGCCGCCCTGCTCCTTAGGGGAGACCGTGGCCTGGTGACACGGCGTCCCGGTCGGATCCCAACCTCACCCTCGAGGTGAGAACAAGATGGCGTGCTCGGGGAACCCAGGCGACGGCTCAGGAAGCGGCCCTTGATGGGGACACAGATGTCGCCCACACCTGCGACGAATCTGAGAAAAATCGACTCCGGAACTGAGTGAAACAGCGTTAGCTCTGCGTGAACGTGTTCAGTTAGAGCGGCTCACGCACCGCGCGGGGCCCTTGAGCCATTCCCGTGGAGGAAGCGGGGCGCTCGTCCCTCACGAGGCGGGTCCCTGGCCCCCGGGGCGTCCCGACAGCAGACGGCCTACAGGCTGGGGAAGGCTGGACGTGGAAGGTTCCGGAGCCCAGGCCTGGAGCCACGCACGACGTGACCGTGAGACTTCGCCGGGCAGACTGCTGAGTGTCCGTGCCACCTGCCGGGGCGGCTGGGAAGTAAGGCGGCCGGTGTCCCCAGGAGTATGAGGGAGCCGTGAGCTGGGCCACTCACCAGCCTCCAACACACGGTCTATGCGGTCGCACTAACGAATTCAACACCGCCTTTGTAAGCAGCGCCCGGGGCTCAGTCGGTTCAGGGTCCGACTCGGGCTCAGGTCATGATCTCTCAGCTTGTGAGTCTGAGCCCTGTGTCGGACTGTGTTGTCAGCTTGGAGCCTGGAGGCTGCTTCAGATTCTGTGTCCCACTCTCTCTCTGCCCCGCCCCCTGCACACGCGTGTACACACGCACACACACACACTTTCTGTCTGGCCCGCAAATAGAAACATTAAAAAATGTTTTTTAGATGTTTTTATCTATTTTTGAGAGAGAGAGAGAGAGAGAGACAGCGTGAGCAGGGGAGGGTCAGAGAGAGAGGGAGACACTGAATCCAAAGACAGGCTCCAGGCTCTGAGCTGTCAGCCCAGAGCCCAACACAGGGCTTGAACCTCAAGACCATGACCCGAGCCGAAGTCAGATGCTTAACAGACTGAGCCACCCAGGCGCCCCAAAAAGTGTTTTAAAATAAAAAAATAAACATGCGTCTCTAATTTAATTAGCGGATAAAGTTTCCGAAGCATTCCTGTCACTACTTCTCCGACACCCTCTGCGTTTGCATTTCACGTTGGACCGAAACCATTTTGGAAGGTCCCACGCTGGGTGTTTCCCCGGATTCGAGGCGCCCTTGTGTCGAGGTGCAGGTGTGATTTCTTGACTGGGGAAGAGGTCTGCCCTCGGTGAGGGGGAAAAAGCGATAGGCTCCGGTGGCCGGGTGCCCGCGACCCGGGGGGCTGCTCGCGGAGGGACCGCGCATGCGCACCCGCCGTCTGACCAGTGGAGACGCCGGAGGCAGGTGGATTTCACCTTCGGACGAGGAAAACACACACGATATTCGCGCAAGAAGGTCCGTAAGGAGACGCCGCAGGGGGACGGGTGGCGGTCCCTGCAAACAGAAACGGTAGGACTGTTTGGTGGAGATGTCGCCGCGCGTGCACAGGTCCTGGGGGAGGCAGACTCAGCGCGCAGCCCCCCTGCGGGGCCACCACCGGCTCCTGGTGCCGCGGCTTAGTTTCGCCAGTGCGCACTCGGGTGCCGGTCTCCGAGCCTGGCTTCCTGCTCGGGGCGGCTCGTCTCCTCCCCACACGACGCAGTCTGGAGGTTTTAAACCCTCCGTGATGCCTATTTATATTTCCCCATTTTTCTACAACGCGTGTATATTACATAATGAAACACGTTTTAAAAATCCAAAGCGGCGGGGGGGAGGCTAGTGGTGGCAAGGAGAATTCAAACAACAGAAACGGCCCTGTCCTGGGGCGTCTGGTTCAGGAGCGGCTTCAAAACCTATAATTTCTGGCCAAGGCGAGCCTGTCTGGCGGCCAGACGGGGGAGCGCGGGCAGCCGTCACCGCAGGCGGCGTCCTCCTCCGGTCCCGTGACCCGGGCCTGGCAGGCAGAGGAGGCCGGAGGCCAGGAAGGAGGCTGCCTCGCCCCAGCCTTTGGGTCTCTCCCGGCCTTTTCTTTCCCACGGAAGCTGCAGTGACAGGGAGAAGGGACCACCCTCCGGGGGACTGAGCACCAGGCAGGAGCCGCCCCGGGGAGCAGCACGGCTCTGTGGGCCGCGGGCAGAGGCCCACCTGGGAGGGACACTCGTCCTGACGGCTGGTGTCAGAGGAAGGACGGAGCTCGTGCGGGCAGGGCTGAGGCGCTCCTGCAGTCCGGGGGCACGTGGGGCCTGCCTCCCCCCCACCCCAGGACCGCGGGGCTCAGGCTCCGGGCGGGCCTCACCCACTCCTGTCTCCGAGGGCTGCGGAGCTGTCCCCCTTCTCTCCCTCCCCCTGGCCGAGCGAGCGCATGTCCCGGAATCGCTCTGGGATCGCTCACTCATCTGGGCAGCGGAGGAGCCAGAGCTAAAGGAAGGGTCCTCACTGAGGTACGGCCCAGAAGGGAAAGATAGCTCTCGGCCTTCAAATGCGAGCCCCAGGGTCCACGTGAGGGTCTGCCCTCGCGTGCTGGTCCCGCACACCAGCTGTGTGGCTGAGGAGAGCCGCTGTGCCTCTCTGAGCCTCAGGCTCCCCACCCGCACAATGGGTTGTGCAGATGCGTGGGCGGGTAGACATGAGGCCTTGAGGATGCTGTTGGACCCGTGACAGGTGCGCAGTCGTATTGTGAGTGTGCGAGCACACATACACCCACGGTTCATTCATGCACACGCACCCACACATACAAAGCGTGCAGGCACACACGCATACCTACTCACACATGTGTGCATGTGTGTACACAGGAGAGTCATCTACAATCAGGACCAGGGCCACCGGGACAAGGGGGCTCCCCGCCAGACGTGAGCTTGTGCTGTGGGGCTCTGGGTGCGGGGCCTCCTGACCCGTGGCCCTTCGGGGCCTCACTCGCCCCCCCGGGTCCCAGGCTGACCCGCGCCCACAGGAGGTGGCCCCCCACAGAGCCAGAGCTTAACCGCGCCCGGTGCCGCCGCCCGGGGAAAGCCTCTGGATTCTGGCTAATTCTTGATTCCGGGTAGTTAGTCCTGGTTAATCCTAGGTGATTCGTCGTCCCTCCCAACGGTGAGGCTCGTCCTTAGCTGGACCAGGGGGCAGCTCCCTCCCTTAGACTGGGTTACGGGAAGAGACCCCGAGTTCACTCTAGCCACAGCAGTGGGTGACGTGGCGGAGGCCCCCCACCCGTCCCCTGCTCCGGGAGGGCCGCCTGGTGTCCTTGGGCCCCGGGCCCAGGCACGGGGGGAGCCAGCGCTTCCTGCTCACCCAGGGCTCACACGCCTCCGTCCAGACCTTTCCCCACAGTCCCGCAGCGTGCAGGCACGGGAGCGCTGCAGCCGGCGGGCACGGAGGGGCCGGGGGGGGGGTCCTCAAAAGCAAGTGGCCCAGTGAGTCCACACCCAGGGGTCCCCCTGGGAGGACTGAGGCCATGGCCACACCAGGATCCATGCGTGGTGTTCAAGGTGGTGTTATTCCTACAGTCACGATGTGTGAAAGCCCGATGCCCCCACCGAGGACACATAAGCAAGTGTCCCCTACCCGAGCGGCGCTGGCAGGGGTGGGAGGCAGCGCCGCTCCGCATGGAGCCCAGAGAGGGCAGGGGGTGGGGGGGGCACAGCAGGGACCCTCCGCGGTGGGGAGCACCTCCCTGCCCCGCCCCACGCCTCCTGTCATCCAGAGACAGTGAGTGACATTATTAACACAGGGACGACACCCTCACAGCGCGCCCACCGCTGAGAGCTGACCCTGCTCTTCGGTCTCAGTTCTCTCTCCGTCCTGGACGCAGGCGCGATCGCTGAGCCCACTCTCCCGATGAGGAGGGTGAGCCCGGGGGCAGCCATGGCGGACGGAGATCGGAAACCCAGGTCGGCCTGACTCCAGAGTTCTTGACGTGGGGAAAATTCGGGAACACTTTTGTGGCAAGGATTGCTGGATTCTGTGTCAACAGCGCCGGGAAGGGAGCTGAGCCAGGGGACTGAGCAGCAGGTCTGAGTGTGTCCTGTGGCCTTACAGTCCCCAGAGGGCAGACGGCGGGCGGTCGGAGGAGCAGGACCTGGAGGGGGCTCACACGTGTGCTCCTGGGGTCAGTTCCCCCCCCCCCGGGCACTGCTCGGCATGCTGGGTCAGGGCGCTGCGCTGGAGGCTCCTGGTCATCACAGCCTGTCTGCTGCCAGGACACGATGAGGAAGACACACGTGGAGGCTGCTGGTGGTGGAGCGGGGGGATGCCCGGTCCCCCGTGTCCTAGCACCCCACCTCCGAGCGTGTGAGTCAGCCGCTGCCTCGGAACAAATACCCCCAAACTCAGGGACTTAACACACATGCATCAGCTCATGGTTTTGGTGGGTCAGGGATCCGGGGGCTGCCTGCGTGTTTCTGGCTCCTGGTGTCTCCCTTGGCTGCGGTCGGGGGTCGTGTGGAGCTCTGATGCAGGCACAGGGGCCCACTTCCCGGCTAATTGGCTGTTGGCAGGCCTCAGGCCATCGCCGGCTGCTCATGAAGGCCTTTACTCCTCGCTGTGTCTCCACAGGGCGACTCCCAACATGACGGCTGGCTTCCCAGGGTGAGTGATGGGGGGGAAAGGAGAGGGAAACAGAGTGGGGGAGAGAGGCAGGGGGGAGATGGAGGGGGAGAGAGGGGGGAGAGGGGGAGAGACAAGGAGAGAGGGCAGTAAAGAGGAGACACGGTGCCTCAGCTCTGACTTCTGTCTCCTTAAAGGCCCTCGGAGCAAACAGGAACAGCTGGCCGTGTGCCGGGTCGGGCGCTGGAGCGCGGGCGTCCGGGACTCGCCCAGCTCTTCCTAACTTGGATCTTGGGTGTGTGTTGGCAGTGGGGCCGCTCTGGGGCGCAGGTTGGATTCACCCCACAGCTGCTGGTGTGCCGAGACCCCCAGGGGTCGTCATGCACATGTGTACATGTGTGTGACTGAGTGTCTCGGAACCGGAGGCAGGTGTGCCCATGTGCAGTGCCATCTGACTGCATCTTAGACTCTGCTGGCAGCCGTTGAGTTCCATGTCCCCTCCTGTGCCCCACGTCCCCTCCCTGTGCCCCTCGCCCCATCCTGTGCCTCCTCCTGTACCCCTCACCCCTCTCTGTGCCCC
>PJEM01013400.1:0-41133 GCA_004023845.1 Helogale parvula | reverse complement strand
CCCCCACCTCTTTGAACACCCATTCTCCTTCTGCACCCCACACCCTGGAAGAGAACATTCTAGCAGCTGGCATCCCCTGGAGCAGTCTTGGCTCACTCCTAGTGTAGGCTTCCTCTGCATGGTTTCTGGCTCCATCTGACTGCAGAACTGAGGCCTGAGGTCATAGGAAATGTGGGGAGTGTCCTAGAACCCTAGACATCAGGACAATGAAGACCAGGGCTTCTCAAACTTGAATGTGCACAAAATGCATCCGGGCCGATTCTGACAGAGCCTGAGACTCTGCACACTTCACGAGCTCTCGGGTGAGCTGATGCTCTTGGTTTGAGCCCCAAGCATCTAAGCCTTCATGGAGGCTGTCTGGGAAGGGGGGGGGGGCGGCGCAGACAACCAGAAGCGCTTGTTAGAACAGTCCACCTTTGTAAAAAGCCCTCTGTAGTTTCAGTGTACAGTGCAGAATGTCTTACATTGTGGGGTGTTAGGAGAGGTATGGCCTGGGGGAAATGGAAAACTTTGAGGAGAGTTTATTTATAAAAGGAGAGGTTTTCAAGGATGTCTGTGTGGGGCCTAAGGAGCCGTACAGTCAAGGGAGGTGCTTGGTAGGGCAGAGCTGTTACCGCCCAGCACCTAAAGGGACAGCTCTCATCAGAACCAGGAAGGAAAGGATGGTGCAGCGTCACATTTGAGAGACAGCCTCTGTCTCTGAGAGAGAGAGAGAAGGGAGGAGGATGAATCCCTGGTCTCACTCCCCTCCTCCAGTCTCCTGCCAGCGTCTCGTGGGGGCTTGGGGTAGGGTCCGCGCAAATCAGCACCCGGGAGCAGACAGCAGGAAGGAGAAAAGCGGAGAGGCGATGCCGGCAGGCAAATGCACACACCGAGCACAGGGGCTCTCAGAAGAGACGTTTCTAGGTGCTGACAAGGAACTCAAAGCCGAGTTCACAGAAGGAAGGCTGATCTGTCACTAGTAGGCTTCCCTTCTGTTAGAAAAGCCTGAATGATGAAGAACCACAGGGGATGTAAAGCCTGAAAAAAAAAAAAAGATGAAGAAAAAGAAAATTCTAGAAGAAAAAAACACCAGACCCATGTCATTTTCTTCTACGTTTATCAACAATTTGAGACACTTTGGGGAAAACAAATATGAACAAACAACAATCCTCTCCTAGGGAAGTTTACGAATGATTATAAAATGCAGCGTGAGAAAGAGGGTATATGTCTCTATCAGGGTTTTTTTGTTTATTTGTTTGAAACAACAGAACAACTCCTGACTAATTCAAGCAAAAAGTGATTTGCCTTAAGGATATTGGTGACTTTCAAAACGACTAAAGTCCTGCCCAGGAATCAATTAGCCTTTCCTTAGAGAGAAGAATTATTTTCTATGTAATGTATCAAATAAAATTATATTAGCCATAATGTAGTGAAAAGATTTCTATTTTATGCATATTTCCAAGTTAAGTTCAAGAATTTTGGGGAGCTGTGATGTGAAGGCCGATCAACTTAACATCTAAGTAAGAAACTCCTTAAAGTGGAAGGATAATCCAGGCAAAGGGTGTCTTCCAAGGTCGAGTGAGTGGCCTTTGGGGTCATTTCACAGGGTGTCCAGGGACACGGATTTTGACAGGGCCGCAGGTGTGAATTCAACCTATTCATGATCGTTGAGCTCATGATTAGCACACTCAACGTGGTCACCTTCCCTTACAGAGCACATGCCTGGTCAGGAGGCAGGGACTAAGGGCAGGGGTCAGAGCGGAGAAAGGGCTTAACAGGTGTCACAACTCAAGGTAGAGACTAGAGTGTGGAACTCCATCTCAAAGTCCCTTGGGAGGAGTCTCGGCCAAAGGCAGCATTAGAACCGGGCTGCACGCTGAGGGATAAAAAGTATGAGTAGATTTCAGGACCGGCCAGGGCCCCAGATCCTTTGTCTGCCTTCTAACTTAGGGCGTTCCGGGCCTGCCACTGACTGGCCCGGTGCCCTTACTTCGACAAAGTTGCTGGAGTCATATTTCTGGAAAATGAAAATAAAATATCCTACCTTAGAGGGTTTAGGTGAGGGTGAAATGAGATGATGCATGTGAAGTTTCTAATATTACACTTACCGTTTAATATTTAGACTTATTTTATTAATATCCTATCGGTTTTATGTTAAGGTTAGTCTACCTTCTCTTTCCTGGAAACTTGAAGAATTAGCTCACAACTGTATTAAGTGATAGACAAAAGCAGGCCAGAACTTAAACTTTTTAAAGTATAATTCCACCTTGACTGAGTTCGTTTCTCTTCACATAATTGTTCCTAACATTTGACAGCATACTTGGGAGACAGGGCATTTTACGTCACTCAAAAGAGCTGAAAGTAAAAATGCATAACAGTATTAATTTATTTTAAAAATTATACTCAGAGTTATTTTTTAGTTATAAACTTGCACTGTATTGTTTTCTCTGTGACCTTAGTAGGAGTATTTCATTTTGTTAGATAACAATCACAAGGCAGGTGTTTTTCAGAATCGAAAAGTCAGTTCTTGGCCAAGCAGAATGAAGCAAAGAAAAGTAGAATAATTCCTAAGAAATCAAGGGTCACTTGTCCTTTGACAGTTGTTTTTTTTTTTTTTAACGGAGCATAAATTAAGGAGATAAATGTCCATGAAACACACACCTGCATCAGAACCACCACAGTTTGGACCCAAACGATCGATTGTTTGCTAGTCATGTGACCTGGGATAAATTTGCCTTTTCTGAACCTCAGTGTCTTCCTCTATTAGGTAAAGAAAAAAACAAGATTCTTCTGAGGATATAGTGTATGTAAAGTCCATTTTACATACATAAAGTCTTAAAAGATGCACAATTAATGGCAGTTTTATTATTTTTATTTTAAAGACATAAAACATTTAAGGGCTATAAGCCATCATTAGATAGACTATTACTCTTGTACTTAAAAAAGTAGAATCACAGGGCTAAGAGCACTATCTGGATTTTAAATCAATTTTCTTATCCTTTGCCAAGATTCCTCAGAAAAAAATGAGTCATTCTTTATAGTATTAAAGGTTCTAGGGAAGGAGGTAAAAAAACATTCATATAACTCTAAACATTTTATAATTTTTAAAAAGTCAAGCTTTCTTTTTATGAAGCTGTTCTTCACTTCGTATTATAACACCTATTATCTCTTATTCAAATTGTCCTTTTTCGGGCGCCTGTTGGTGGAGTGCCCAACTCCTGATTTCGGCTCAGATGTTGATGTCACTATTCATAAGACTGAGCCCTACTTTGAGCTGTGCACTGACAGCATGGACCTACTTGGGAGTCTCTCTCTCCCTCTCTTTCTGTACCCCCCCTCCCTGCACACATGCACGTGGGCACTCTCCCTCTCAAATTAAATAAACATTTAAAAAATTGTCTTTTTTATCTAGAAATAATCATCATGGTTCATATGAAGATAGTGCGTTAGAGTTTTCCAAATATCTTCATGTATGATATTTCTCTTCTTAAAACATTTTATTTATTTATTTTAAGAGAAAGTGCACACGCTAGCATGAGCAAGAGGATGAGCAGAGAAAGGAGAGAATGAACTCCAAGCAGGCTCTGCGTGCTGTCAGTGTAGAGGACGTGGGACTTGAACCCACAAACCACACAATCATGATCTGAGCCGGATTCAAGAGTTGGATGCTCAGTTGACCTTTGTCCCCAGTGAGGAAGCCACAGTAGATATTTCTAGAGACATATCTGGATTAAAGTTCTAAAGTTGAGGATGGTCTTGGCCCCCGACTGCCTCATTACAGAGACGCAGATCCTGTGCATGACTCCACAAGATTTTGTACCAAAACAAACCACTACCACCACCAAAGATCCTGACGTGAACTGGAAACGGAGCCAAAAAAAAAAAATCTAAAAGATCAAGGCCACCTTTTATTCAAGATAGTCCAATAAGCTTTATACAGAAACGAATATGAAACAGAAAGACAATGAATGCTGAATTTTGAATTTTAAGAATATTTGCAAAACGTTTGGAGTTACTAACAGTATGGAAAGTAGCACTGCAGAGTTTTTGAAAAGTTGAACGGATGAAATTAACATTGGGAGGGTCTTGTTTCCCATTTATGCCATTCATTCACTGGCCCCTGGAATGCATTTTTCTGCAAAGCGAGAGTAAATCTGTAAGGCTTTCCTGGTGACCAGCAGAGGGCAGTATCTGCTAACAAAACGGAGGCCATGTCGGGCAGCTCAGGAACCGCACTGCTAGGGTCTCCTAGACTTCAGGGGTATCGTCCAAGATAACAGTGCTGGCAACAACAGCAACAAAAAAGTCAAAACAAATGAAGGCAGAAAGGAAATAAGGGTAGGAAACCTCGACATGAAAGAATAGGAAGAAAATATTTCAGAAACGCCTGTTTCAGGCTCTGAGCTAAATGCTACAAGAGCAAGACAAAATCCTTGTGTTGGAGCACAGGAGGGAAGAACCAGGCTCCTCTTCCCCCAGCTGCATTCTTTGTGGCCTGCTTGCCTCTTAGTTAAATAAATACCTGGGATCAGATGGCTATGCAAGGACCCATTATTCGGTGCCCAAATCCTCCAACTCTGAGATGGCAGCAGCCCAGTACAACGGCAAATTTACGTAGTCAGGATGACAGGGAAGACTGGAAATGCCAGTGGGTTCTATGCATGCCTAATATAGGTACATATATATGCACGATGCGTTTCTGTCGTTCATTCAGATAGAACGTAGATATACCTTTCACTAAGTATTGTCTCGAGGACGAGCAGGGATAATATACTCATGAATACAAAATAAAGAACAATGTTACACCAACATTTTTATTGTGAATTTGAGTATTTTCTACCCCTAGCACCAATATTCAACTCAGCTCACTTCCCCAGTGTTTATTGAGCACCCTCTATGCACAGGTGAGGACGGGGGAGCCTAGGGTGAGCAAGAAGGGTGGGGGGATTGGGTGGGACCGGAATACCCAGATGTGGAGAAGAACTTTCACAAGCGTTGTAGTGAGAAGAAAGCATAATACGCCCGGATGAGGAAGATGGCTCTTCTGGCTCAGGGAGCTGAAGAACGGAGGATGTTGGAGACGGATCTTGTGTGTTTTGATGCTGGCACCGAATGGGATGGAGATGTGCGGGGTGAGAGGGGGGTTTTAGGTAGAGGGAACATGGGGGCAGAGGAGGGCTACATGGTGCTCCGTTTCCAACGGCAGATCCCAAGGGCAAGAGGATCTTAAGACACGAGGCGGCGACAGGATGGAGAAGGGGAGGTGTGCAGGCAGGGACGGCTGGGAGGGACAGAAGCTGGGAGAGGGAGGAAGGGAGCAGAGCCGTGAGGGTCTTGAATGCCATGCGGAAGGTTGGCTTATGTCAGCTTAGTTTTTTATACTCCACCTTAGTCAAAAGACCTGTACTGTATTCTATAAACCAAGAGAAGGTGAACAGGAGAGAACACTTACGTTTAGATTTTATGTGCATGCAAATTGTTTTTAAAGATTTTACTTTTTTAGAGCAATTTTGAGTTCACAGCAAAACTGACCTGAAGTCTGTAGTTTATCTTAGGGCTCACTCTTGGTCTTGTACATTCTAACGGCGCAGACAAGTGTGCAATGACATGTATCCGTCATTACAGTGTCATGCAGGGTATTGTCACTGCCCTAAATCTCCTCTGTGCTCTGCCAACGCATCTGTCTCCTCTCCCACACCCTGGCAACCCCCGATCTTCTTGCGTCTCCCTAGTTTTACCTTTTCTAGAATGTCATATAGTTGGAATCATGTAGAATGTAGTCTTTTCATGTTGGCTTTCTTCACTTAAGAATTCGCACTTTAGGTCCCTCATGTCTTCGTGTCTCGATAGCTCAGTTCTTTTTAGTGCTGAGTCATATTCCATTGTCTGGATGTGTCATAGTTTACTTACCCACAGGAGGACATCTGGTTGCTTCCAAGTTTCGGCCTATGTGTATGTTTTATGGGTGTGTCTATGCACATCCGACGCCCTGGCTAGGTGGTTGCTCCTGTGGCCTCGGAGCCCCTGCGTCCCTGATACAGGGGCTAAGGAGGAGGGTACCAAATAGCTGAACTTCGTAAAACCCAGATAATTGATCAGAACATCCGCATTACAGGAACTGACCAAGTAGGCAGACGAGAGGCAGCTTTTGTCTTTTCCTTTTTTGTGTGTGTATTTTTTTATTATGAGAGGGGGGAGGGGGAAGAGGCAGAGAGAGAAAGAGAATTCCAAGCAGGTTCTGCGCTGTCAACACAGAGCCTGATGTGGGGCTCGAACTCACAAACCCTCATGACCTGAGCCAAAGTCAAGAGTCAGATGCTTAATCCACGGAGCCACCCAGGCGCCGAGAGGCAGCTTTTTTCTGAGAGGGACCTTCATTCCGAGACACTGGCTCCCGGGAGACTTTCTGCCACAAGCAGCGGCAACAACGCAGTGAGGCCTCAGCGTCCTCCTGCTGCCTCACAGACTGTGTGGAGAGCACTTCCTTCCACGGACGTACATGGTCCTATTCTAACCTTCTGGTGTTGCCTTCCGCATCAATCTTCGTTTCAGAAATATTAGATTATTATGAACAATACGATATTTTCCCCTAAAAATAAACTTTTAAAAAATTTTTCACATGAGAGACAGGCAAGATCATTTGTTTGGGACTCAGATAAATGGTTTCAGGAAAACACGAGATAAAAAATTGTGTCTGCACCTGAGTGGCACCAAAGCATTTTCGCCGGAGGATCGTCTGGGAATTTGAACAGAACGTTTGGAGAGATGTATGGTTGTATGTAACAGGGGGAAGTGCAGTTTAAAAAAAAAAAAACCACATCTGTTCCTCTCCCTCACTCCGTCTTTGAATATGTTGCTAGTAGAGTGGATCTTAATGATTTTGGTAACAGACTCTTTCAAAACTCCAATCAAAGCTAAGAACCCTCGGCACAAAAAGCCCTACATGTATCTAACAAGATACGTTCCTTTTACTAGGGATTTATTAGCAAAGCTGAAAAACAGACTCAGGTTCAAGGTCCTAGCTTCAGACTTTTAGAAATAACAAGCCAACCACTGTATTTAGTCCCCCTAAAGTGTCCCTTCCCCATTGTTATACTTCCTGTTCCATGTCTATACCTGAGACAATGGTCATTGCCTAATCAGGGGATGACTTAAGCCCCAAATCCTGTAGCCTGTGATCTTATGTAAACATGTGGCTATTCTGACTACTCCCAGAGGCTGCTGGGAGAGGAGATTTTGGAAAGTCTTCTTCCTTCCTAGACACAAGAAAATAGGATTGTTTTTTCATAAAGAAAATGTTCAGTCAAATTCCATGTCTGCCTTTTGTTCTCTGATGTTTTTAAAGCTCTGGCAAGAGTGGACCAAGACTACTTGAGACTCAACTGGCTTAATGGAGCAACAGCTTTATTTAAGTTTTATTTTATTTTGTTTTTATTTATTTTTTCAGTAGGCTCCGTGCCCGATGTGGGGCTTAAAGTCAGGAACCTGAGCCCAAGAGTCACATGCTCTACCAACTGCGCCAGCCAGGCCTCCCACTTTATTTATGTTTTCAACAAGAAGCCCATCGCCCTCTACTCTGGAAACCTGGGGGCAGATTTTGCATGTCTGGCTCCAACTTGTCAGGTTGCTCAGCAGGGGTCCACCTTGACCACCAGCACTCACGGTCCCCTTTCATACTGCATTCAGGTGCCAGGCGCTCCGCAAGGGGTACCACATAGAGAGACTCATTCCCGCTTCCCAACAACCCACGGACATACAGAAATGTTACTCTGACTATTTTTTTAATTTTTTTCTGTTTTTTTATTTATTTTTGAGAGACAGAGAGAGACAGCCCGAGCAAGGGAGGGTCAGAGAGAGAGGGAGACACAGAATCCAAAGCAGGCTCCAGGCTCTGAGCTAGCTGTCAGCACAGAGCCCAACGCGGGGCTCGAACCCACAAACCGTGAGATCATGAACTGAGCTGAAGCCGGACGCTTAATTGACTGAGCCACCCAGGCGCCCCTATTCTGCCTATTTTAGAAATAAGGAAACTGAGGTGCAGGATGGTGAGCTAGTTGTCCAAGAACTCGCAGTGGTAAAGCCAAGATTTATATTCAAGTAGTCTCATTTTCAGAGTCTGCACACTTGACCCCTATGCTATACTGCTTCTTATATATAGCCATTATTTTAAAAAGTAATGGCCTCAGATAGTGATAACGTAACTCTCCTTATTTCTTCCCTCTTGGGGGGAATCTGCACCTCTCACCCAGGCATTTTCCCAGCTCCCCTGGCCCTCCCTTCAGGACGACTCTCTCTCCCTCCCTCCCTCCCCCTCTCCCTCACATCTCCTCCCCTTCTCGCTCTCTCTCTTTCTCCCTGTGTGTGTGTCATGGAGCAATCACACAAATGCACCCATCCGTACAGCTGTACATTTGTCCAACGAGGCCCAACATCTAGGTTCATGGAAAGCAGCAAGCCCCAAACCTGCCACCCACAGCCTCCCCAGTGTGAGGTCCAATAGTCGCTCAAGTTTGTTTTCACCGTGAAAACAAGTCAGAAATGTCACCGCCTCTTTATTTTTTCTGCAACTGATAGAAGATAGATATTTACAGTTTGCAAACATAAACAGAAAAAACTTCCGTGTGGACGTTTTCACCTCCCAAAGATCATTTTGGTTTCATTTTTGTTGCTGTTTATTTGTTTTGTTTTCTAGAGAGATGTATTTTGTGTTTCCAATTCCCCTCTTGGTCAGTTTTTCTAAAGAACATTTTTTAAGTTTATACTTCCAAACTTCTGATTCTTCTCTTGCTTTAGGACTAAAATACTTAACTAAGACTTCCTTATGTTTAAAAGACTCGAATTTCAAGACCTTGTCTTTACAGAGCTAACTAGATCATTCATAAAACCTGCACTCTATACGGTAGTCTAACTCAATTCAGGTGTTTTGATTGGGTCACTGCTTTGAAAAGTAGATGAAATACCACTAGCATTTACAGAAATCAAAATCCCAGGCCCTTCATCTCTAAACCCATAGTGGTACCCAGACCAAGGCCGTGTCCTCACTGGCCAATGGCTACCTGGCAATTGTCCCTAACGGTTTTCCCTGTAAAATATAACTGATGATTAAGAAAGGGAACACAATAGCTAAGACATGAAAATATTCTCTCCTTAATAATAATTTTATATCCTTAGTTAATTTTCAAGGTGGAAAGAGTGCCATTTTCTAAATATCAGCATTCTAGATCCATATGAAAAAAATCTCCAAAATTAATGATAATTATTTAATGTATATTTTATTCTTTGTTTCTTCATGCCGTGTGTATGTTGAGGTCACAGTAAAAACAGATGGAATATAAGGCAGGGGCCAACTAATTAACATGAAAGACAGGGAACCCATTGTCTTCTAGAACTCCTATCCATCTACCTCCATTTCTGTCACCATGGTACCTCGTGCCTCAATTATGGAGTGTCGTGAATAAACAACTAAACAGAACCCACTTCATATAGAACTGCTGCGTAGCGTTCAAGAAGCTGGGCTTGAATGTTTTCCAAATCACTGGACCTTCCCAATGACTTCCCTTGTTAAACTTCCCCTCATAGGGCAGGTGAGACCGCAGGGATTTTCGTGTGAGTTGTTTGGTTACAGACGAGTAGAGAGAAAACCGGCATATTTTAAATTGCAGTATGGACATTCTTGTGGTTTCTGGTTGTGCCGGCCGACTCTGGAATGCTTTTGAGGGCGACGACCACGGAGCATTTTGATAAACTTACATTAGATTAGCACGTTGGGGCTTTTGAGGAAGCAGGTATTCTGCCCAAATGTGCGGTCGCGCCTGCCTCTTTCCGGAGCAGGCACTTTCTGATAAAGTGGGGCGGAGCAACCCCAGAAGGTTCTGAGCAGCTTCAAAGTTCTCCAGTGTGATCTGGGAACTTTTCCTGGAGTTTCTCAGGCAGCCTGTGGTGGGAGAGCACTGAAAATCAGCCCACCTCGGTGACCGTATGATCCAGCAATCTCACTGTTGGATATGTTTCCAGAAGAATTCAAAGCGGGACCTCAATTATCCACGGTAACCAAGAAGTGGAAGCAGCCTCAGTCTCCAGCAATGGATGAATGGATTTAAAAAAATGCCTCTATGCATTCGGTGGAATAGTATTCATCCTTAAAAAAGAGCGAGATCCTGTCACATGCCACTATATGGATGAACCTCAAGGACATTAGGCTGAGTGCAATAAGCCAGTCACAAAAGACAAACACTGCATGACTTTACTCATAAGAGGTGTCGAAAGTGGTCAGACTCACAGAAAGTAGAACGGTGTTGTCAGGAGCTTGATGTAGGGGAACTGGGGCGAGTTGTTTAATGGGTATGGGCTTCAGTTTTGCAGGAGGAAAAGGCTCTAGAGAGCTGTTGTACGACAATGTGGATATTCTTTTTTTGGGGGGGGGGTTTGGTGTTTTTTTTATTTTTATTTATTTTTTTTATATTTAGATCTGTGTATTCTTTTATTTTTTTAACATATGCAATTATTTTCCATCATTTACAATACAGTAGTTACAATGACACTCCAAACAGAAAAGCAAAGTAAAAAATCAAAACACCAACTTCTGTTTCATGTAATTAGACTTATACAGAAATTAGAAGGTTAAGTAACAACTAGTTAATCACCTAACTTCACAGCTATCTGAAGTGGCAATCGTTATATAGCAGCTTATCTATGATACATTCAAGATAAATGATACAATTTATTACTTGCCCATAAGCTACAACACAGCCTGCTTAATACCTTTCCTTAAATTCCACCTCTAAACTACAATATACTTGAGGTCCATGCAAAAAAGTAGCTACCTTTATTTTAGGAAATGGATGATTAAGTCTTTGGTGTTGTAAAAGCAACTTCATTTAAACATAACCACCCCCACCACCAAAAAAAGAAGAGGAAAAAAAAAGTAAAGAAAATAATAAAGGAAAAACCCAAGACACACTTCCTATGGGAAAAAACAAACCAGCATGTAATTTCTGTCCCTGACGGAATGTATTAAATAAGCAAACACCCCCAACAAGCAAAACAAGTACTACAATGTAAAAATATTAAAAAAAAGAAAACCCTCTCACATGCATAAATGAAAGATTGCACAAAAAGAACTCACATCTTTTCAAGCTTCAATTGTAAATATTCTGCTACTATGTATTAAATACTGCATGCTTTGCCCAGGCTAAGATGAAACCACATCATGAATCAATAAGCATTTTGCATTTTCTTTTATGAAATTTTCAGAATGATCCAGCTTCAAGAAAAGAAAGCAGTTAGTAGTGGTTAAGAAAAATTGATTCAGGATCTAATGGATAGTTAATACCTGTCACAACACAGCATTTTATATACTGTTAAGTGAAACTGCAATACAATCTAAGTTTATTTTGAGAGTGTTTGCTGTATAATTGGATTTAATGAAATGTTTAGAGGTGCAGTAGGCATGACTTTGAGTAGACAACAATGTGGATATTCTTAACACCACTCAACTATGATTATGGTGGTAACTTTTCTTATATGCTTTTCACAACATTAAAAAAAAAATAGATGGGGTGCCTGAGTGGCCCAGTCAGTTAAGTGTCAGCTCGGGTCAGGATCTCACCGTTCGTGAGTTCGAGCCCCGTGTTGGGCTGTGTGCTGAGAGCTCAGAGCCTAGAGCCTGCTTTGGGTTCTGTGTCTCCCTCTCTCTCTGCTCCTCCCGCGCTCATGCTCACTCTCTCTCTCTCAAAAATAAATAAAAACATTAAAAAATTAGAAAAAATAGATGCTCTTGTGCCTTCCCATTGAACTGATGGATTTTAATGAACTCAGTTGCTAGTGTAGAGAGAACACTAGTGAAATGATTCTGACCAGAGAAAGCCATTCTCCAGGTAAAAATGCTCATACTAGACTTGGCCAACGTGTACAGTGATTCCAGACCTACATCCCAGAGCACTCCTGCGCCACCCAATTGCTCTGAGAGCGACCATGGACAGCCTGGAAACTTTTAGGGAGTCTCTAAGCTCAGATGTGGAAGAAAAGCAAAAAGTGATACAAGTAAAGATAAACAAATTAATAAACATGCTTGACTTAGGGGAGCGTTTCTAGGAGAGAGTGTTTCCTCAGGGTGGTCAGCCTAGCAGTAATTTCCCCACATGCCCAAAGGCTGACAGGACTTTGTACCTGCAAAGGACAATAAATGAATCACCCAAATCGTAGAAGAAAGTGAAGTCAAGGAAGGTGAGGACTGATTTACTCAAGATCATCCAGAGAGAAGATTAGAAAAAGAGAAAGTCTGTGTAGGACTCCTAGTCTCAGTGGTCATTTTAAACAAGACCCTTTTCTGAATGCAGTGTGATAGGAAAGGCCAATATACACACACACACACACACACACACTCACCAGAGCTGCTCTGGTTGAAATGAAAACAGGGCTAGTGAGGTGGTGGTGGTGTCATTTCCTCTCTGCACACTTCAAACCCTCTCCACACCTCACCCCTGCCCCTCAGCCCCCAAGGCACACCTGCAGATGCCCAGGACATCATGAGGGTACACTTTGTAGACCCTGCCCCGTACTATCCTTTTCACTCTATGCATCCACTATAACATTTATAGACTACTTTGCCATTTCCGTACGTGTCTCCAGGAAGAAAGCTCATAATAATAATAACTACCATATATGGAGTACTTATTATGTACTGGTTTGCGTGTTAAGGTGCTTTATGGCCATTTTTAAATTTAATCAGAAAGTTATTGTTTTATCCTATTTTACAGAGGAAGGAAAATAAAATCTGCATAATTTAAGTAGTCTGCTTAGGCCAACATCTGTTAGGTGGCAGAACCGGATTCAAACTCAGCTACGACTGAAGGCCTCTGCTTGTAACCCAGCAGCAAGCCAGGTTGTGACTGAATCCTGTCTCGATGCACATAGTAGGCATCTCACAAGCATGTTTTGGTAACATTCCTTTAGTTTATGGACATCTTAATTTTTCTTTAATGTTTATGGCTGAGAGAGAAACAGAGTGCGAGCAGGGGAGGGGCAGAGAGAGAGGGAGACACAGAATCCAAAGCCGCTCCAGGCTCTGAGCTGTCAGCATGGAGCCCGAGGGGGGCTCAAACTCATGAACTGTGAGATCATGACCTGAGCTGAAGTCTGACACTCAACCCACTGAGGCATCCAGGCGCCCTGGCATATGGTGGGCATCCTTTAAAAGGGCAGACTTCTCAGGGAGGCTTAATGACTATCAATTATTCACATGTAAATGTAAATTCACTGATTGTTTGGCTCTTAGCTTTTGATTAAAGCCAGGAGGAATCTAGTGCAGTGACTAGGACCATAAATTGGAGTCGGACTTCTGAGTTTTTAAAGTCTGTGTGATTCTGGGTAAGCTGTTTAACTTCTCTGCGTCTCAGTTTCCTCATCTGTAAAATCGGTACTATGGTATGATTTACCACCTACATTTGTTGTGGGTGCTAGATGAGTTTATGCATAAAGAATGTTTAGAATGGTGTGGGATGCATAGAACACATTAAATTAAAATTAATTATTGTTATTAACTGTAATGAAGGAAAGGGTATTATAGTTGTTAGTGTTGACTGTCTTTGTTATTCTTTGGAACAGAGGGGAAGTAAATAGTTTTTAAGTATGGTTTGGGCTCCTGGCATGTGTGAGGTATTGGAGGTCTCTGGACATCTGCCAGAGGGCTTTTTCAGTGGCTTAAAAGTGACAAGAAAAGGCTATCAAAGCAAATTTCAAAAACATACTTCAAACCTGTTATAAATCTGGGTCAGAGAAATAAAACAGTACTTCTTTCTACTCTCTCCTATATCTCTTGGCCTCTGAGCTAGAGTCAAGATTTATCTCTTAACCTGAAAAGAAAGAACCACAACAAGAAGCAAACAAGCATTTATTTGGGATCAAAGAATTTCGGTTCCTGGATCACAGATTCTGGTAGAAACCCGAGTAGTGTGTCCTGTTTGTAGGGTGAAAGCAAGGGGTTTTTATTTAGGAAAAAGAAGAGCAGTTATATGAGTTGAAGGAAAGAAAAGGTTTCTGTGGGGGTTAACAAGCTTCAGAAGGTCCACAACCTTCAGCCTTGATATAAAGATGTCCGTTCTCGGGGGCCTGGGTGGCTCAGTCAGTCAATCATCTGACTTCAGCTCGAGTCATGATCTCATGGTTTGTGACTGAGCCCATATCGGGCTCTGTGCTGACAGCTTGGAGCCTGGAGCCTCCTCCGGATTCTGTGTGTGTCTCTCTCTCTGCCCCTCCCCCACTCACATACTGTGTCTCTCTCTCTCTCTCTCTCTCAGAAACAAATATTTAAAAAAAAAGAAGATGTCCATTTACCAGCTGGCTTCTCAAGCAATTGGTTTTAAAAAACACATATTCCATTTTACTCAATCTGAAGGTTTTGGCCCAGTTCAAATAAAGACGGGTAAGGCAGCTTCCCTGTCGTGGCCACTCCAGCTCTATTTTGAAAGTTCTCCACTAGTGTCAATTCTTCACAGAGATCACCTCACTATCAATTAGGAAGAATTTTCTGAGCTGGCATAAGACTTCAGCCATTAACAAAAATGGAAAAATATTACCTCAACTTGCAACTTAACTTTCAAGTGAACAATTAGGTGTCTGGTCGGCTTTTCCCATCAGGGCATGGGCATGTGTGGTCTGGGAAGAAGAAAGGCAGGACCATGCAGAGCAGACAAGCCACAGACTGGAGAGCGTGAGCCCCACCTGCAGCAGGTGTGACACCAAAGTTCCATTCCCTTAGGGGTTACAGAGTCAGATTAAGCAATGACTTTGGTCAAGGAATGTGTTTCCGAGACAATTTCCGGCTTACCTCTGGATGGATAATCTTTTTTTTTTTTAATGCTTTTTATTTATTTTTTAGAGACAGACAGACAGTGTGATCAGGGGAGGGCCAGAGAGAGAGAGAGATACAGAATCTGAAGCAGGCTCCAGGCTCTGAGCTAGCTGTCAGCACAGAACCCGATGAGATCCCATGAACCGTGAGATCATGACCTAGACTGAACCCAGACACTTAACCAGCTGAGCCACACAGGCGCCCCTGGATGGATAATCTTGATAGGGGCAGAATCCAGTTATTTCCTTACTTTCCCAGATGATGTTATAACTCTCTTTTATAATCAATTTCTGGTTAATTATTTAATCTTAATCAGCAAACCTGTTCTCAGGTCACTAATTAAACATGAGGGTAAAATAAAAGACACAAAGGCAGTCATATATAAGTTCATTTAAGTTCTATAGAGATAAAACTCCTTTTTAAATAATACTTTTTAAGTTAATTTTACTTATTTTGAGACAGACAGAGAGAAAAGAAGGGGGCAGATAGAGAAAGAGGAGAGAATCTCAAGCAGGATTTGCACTGTCAGCACAGAGCCTGATGTGGGGCTCAAGCTTAAGAACTGTGGGATCATGACCCAAGCCAAAATTAAGAGTAGTTTGTTTAACTGACTCAGCCTCCTGGGTGCCCCCAAACTTCTTTAATGTTGGGGGGAAAGTCACCTCTTCTTAGATTGTCTCTCTGTCAGTTGCAGATTTGCCCTCCCTGCCCTTCCCCTGCTGCCCTCTGGCCCTCTGCCCTATATGAGAGAGGACTACATTTCCCAGAAGCCCCTGCCTCTTACTCCCAGGTCTGCTCAGCCAATGAGAGTTATTGGTGGAAGACTGGAAGCTTGAAAGACCTAGGAGGAAGCAGATGTTTCCTGAGGCATCTCCAGCTGAACTTGTGCTTGGCCTCATTGGCCCAGCTCCTGCCAAGCAGGAGTCCTCACAATTGTCCTAACTCCCACTGAACAGCACTGACTCATCCTGCAACTCTTCTTCCTCAATGATAGTACTAGCTCACTGCTCTGCCAAACTCTGGGCTGCCTCCCTGGGTCCCATCTGGCCCCTCAGTTCTGCCATTATTCATGTAACCAATTCCCTGTACTAAAACCCCTCAGTGTGACCAACCTACAATGGTTCTGTTTTTGCTTTTTTTTTTCTTTCCTGCTAAGTATCTAACTACTATAGAGAGAAAGTACTCTACGCACGTTTTAGAAACAAGAAAGAGGAAAGTCCATTTCTACCTATCTAGCTCTACATTGTTTAGAGTACATTAATTTTTCAGTCTCGTCTATCTTAATAAACAGATTTATGGATCAAACAATAAATCAGAAAATGTCTCTTGAACAATTACTTTAGTGTACTTTAGTCATAATTTAGAAATCTATCTGTGAGGGTGACTGCTCTCAGCTCACTGCATGAAGCAAACAATGCTGTTCATTCTAATAAATGCTGCTGAAGGTTGAAATTTCTAGACTCTGGCTCTCTTCCTAGTCTTTTAAGATGTCAGTGCCATTCCTTTTGATATTCAGACTTCATAGTGAAGGCTGGAGCATTAATGCTGCCCTCTAGAACCTTCCACATCCTGCCTAAGTGCTTCACTGACCACCGTGAGCTCGGAAATTGCCACAGGAGCAAGTAAGACCACGGTTATGGAAGAGTGTACAGACAGTACAGGTCCATAATGGGCATTTGCCCATCTGTTGTATAGTTAGATTTTTTCTCTTTTAATAGAGTAGCTTTAGAGGCATTCCAACAACTGAATGTCCACACCTAAGGGGCATGGGGGGCCTCATTAACAGGAGACTCCAAGATGGCCCTTACTTCAAACACTCCAAGAGAGATATAACCATGCTTTCTGCCCTTCGGATGATGACCTTTTGGTCTGGATAGGTTTGTAATGATTCTGGTTTACTAGTCACGGTTTATCTAGGTCTGAAGTGCTAGAGGTGCTCAGGCAGGAAGTTTCTCTGATGAACCACAGGAAAACACCCCAGAATCTCAAAGCATAACAGAAATAGCATAAACTAACCTGACCGCGTACTTTAGAATTTGCAGAGTAACTCAGTTTTGCTGAGGTTTTTGAGCTTTGTTCTGACAAGATAGATAAGGCAAATGATTTCAGATTTGACATGAAGGAATATTTTAAGTACTCTCTACTATACAGGCAAAGTCATTTTCTTGTGATATAAAATTTGTTATCTTTCAGGGAAACCCTTTATAACATACATTTGAGAGCCAATCTTCTTTTAATAGTCAGTCCCATGGTGAGGTGGGGGAGACATCAGTCTTACTGATTATGGGTTGGAAGGACATCTTCAAAATTATTTGCATAGTTAAGCAGTTGACTCCTTTGCTGTAGTGGCTACATCTTATTATATCAAGTATTCTCACTATGTCTCTTGGCGATAAGGCTTTTGACATTGTCCTAGTTCAATAGTGATATGTGTAATCTAACAATAGAGACAAGTGAGCTCTATGACACATTCGATCTCAAAACTGTGCTTCTCTATACAATGAGCCTATTTCCTTTTTTCTTATACAAGAGAACTTTCACTGGTCTGTGTTGTTGTTTTACTCTTCTGATCTTAGGACCATACCTAGAGTAGGAGTGTTTAAATTACCATAAAACCCTGACATTTTCATAAGTGTAAAAACAAATCCAACATTGCCTTAGACTTGCTGAATCCAAGAATTCCACATTATTAGGTACCACTTCACTGTAAAGTAGCTGGGTTCTCTTTCTTAGACCTAAAGAAACATCCTCAATAGACTTCAACGCTCAGATAATGGCAGTACAATTCATTCCAATTCTTCCGGAACATCTGCTATTCCCAACACTATGCGAGAGGTGATGATGTAAACAAAGGAAGACATGATTCTTCATAAAACTTTGGTCTAAGAAGAGAGACAGGTTACTGAGCTCTTCACTTTTAACATAACAGATTCACTGGGGCACCTGGATGGCCCATTGGTTAAATATCTAACTCTTGATCTCAGCTCAGGTCATGATATCAAGGTTCATGGGATTGAGCCCACATTGGGCTCCTGCACTGACTGCGTGGAGCCTGCTTGGGATTCTCTCTTCCTCTCTCTGCCCCTCCGCCCTTTCTGTCTCTCCATCTCTCTCTCAAAATGAATAAAAAATGAATAGACTTGTTGTAACTCTAGTTCTGAAGGACAAGCTAGAGGCTTTCGATGTAGTAATAACTTCAGTATTTTTAAATTTTATTTTCTTAATGTTTGTTTATTTTTGACAGAAAGAGGCAGAGACAGAGCATGAGTGGGGGAGAGGCAGAGAGCAAGGGAGACACACAATCTGAAGCAGATTCCTGCACAAAGCCTGACATGTGGCTCAGACTCACAAGCCATGAGATCATGACCTGACCTGAAGTCAGATGCTTAGTTGATTGAGCCACCCAGACACCCCAATACTTGACATTATTATATGTGTATATATAAGTATACATAGTATACATATATGTGTATGCATGCATACATATATACAACATATATTACTTCTCTTTTCCTCAACAGCTAACACAGAACATGATACAGAGTATACTTTCAATAAATATTTCCTTAGTTATTAAATGAAAGAAAGGTGATTTGATTTAAAGACCAAAAGAATTTTTGAGGTTTCAATAAAACCTCATCCTGAACATTGTTGTAAGCCCAAATATAATGTAGAAATAAAGATACATGAACTTAAGTTTACAGATTGTATTTCACTTAGTTTTTTTTAATCTCCAATGCCACTGCAATGGCAGATATTTTATAGATTTTTGAGGAAATAGATGAATGAATAGATGGAGTAAGGCTTAAGAGGAGAAAAGCAATGAAAGAGTGATTCTCGCCTGATGTATGTATGTGTGAACAATGGGGGTTAGTCTAGAAAATGCTCCACACTGGAGATGACCATTGAACTTGGTTTTGAAGATGAAGAGCTTTAAGGTAAAGAAGAGGCAAACGGTCAAGGAGGCAGTATGAACAAAGACGTGGAAAAGTGAAAGAACATGGTTGGGTGTGGTTCCCTTTGGGAAGGAAGCTGGTGGTAATGTTGGCTATTCCTTGTCAGAGAGAGTGTGATTTTTTTTTTTTTTGTAACATCATTCTTCTGTCATGGAGGACAAGAAGCTCAGTCTAGCTTTCTAGAAGAGGTAATTTCTCCCCAGTCTACTTCCCCAACTTATTTGATTCTCAGTTGGGGAGAAAGACAGAATAAGAAATGTACGAGAAAGGACGGATGAGAAAACTGATCCTCAGAATTGTCCAGTGGTTTGTCCAGGACCATCCAAGTAACTTGATTCTCTATTTCGCCTGCTCCATTCTGATGTGCACCTGCAGAAATTCACAAATGATTCTTTGGATTGTTGCCAGAATTTGAATTTAATACATCTCAGCAATCACAGACTGAGTCCTGAAGGACTGTATCAAGTTGTCAGGGTATCAAAAAAATCCATTTCTCTTCCTAAATTATTTGAAATCAACCCGACCCCTCCCCAAAAAGAGAAGAAAAAGTCCTAGTGGCATCCAAGCTTGCTTTCAAATGGTCCAAACCATCTTTGAACATTTATTTACACCAACATCCTGCCAGTTTCCATTTCATAATAGGCATGAAGTTAACATTTTAAGAGAAAGAACAATTTCACTAGTAAAACAGCTATGAAGAAAAGATATTTAACCTTCTAATAAAATAGTAATGCTGCAAGCTCAGCGGCACATAAAACATTTATAACCTACAGCCAGTAAAGTATGGAACAAGAGATTTAAATTTGCTGCTTGATGGAATGGAGAGATGCTCACTATAAATATCACCCCCAAAGCCTGTGGGCTGCAGTGGGGTGCAGGGAAGGAGGTCTCCGGGTGACAGCTGGTGTCTATTTTGTAGTTGACCAAAGGCTGGGCCCTTTTCTCTTTGGCAACCTAGAATTGAAACATGAAATGAGGTAGGTGGGGAGTGAGGGAATTGAGCTGGGAAGATAGTCCCTGCTAATCTGCGTTACAATTTCAATGAAGCAATATACTTCGTGTGCCAGTAAGAGTGGCACACGTCAGCCTCAGAGGCACACCCACGCTTGGCCACCCCTAGCTCAGGTATCTTCCTGCTGCACAGAACTCCCCCTGCTGTGGGAGATGGAGAAGAAGAAGAGCCATGCACCCTGTTATCCAGAGGTTAACTGTGAGCACTCTGGGAGTGTGAGTGAGCGTGAGAGGGTAGAGCAGGGGCTAAGAAAGCGCTGAGCTGTTTCCATTTGCTTATCATTTGGGACTACAGCTGGATGTGTGTTAACACGAACAATCCCTATTTAAAAACCTAATTTGTTCACGTGTGCTTTCCATCAGAGGATTTGTTTTTCAGTTCTGGAAAATTCCCAGCTATGCTATCTCCCACGTCCTTAATTCTCCACCTTGGAACTCTTACATTGTACCCAAGCAGAAGCTTAAATCTACACTTTCTGGTCTCATGTTTTCAGTTCGTTCTGTATTCTGAGTGAACACCCTGGAATACTGTCCAGCTTCATTAATGGGCTGTGTTCATCTAGAGCTGTGTGATTGTTTTCTAATTATAGCGCTGCTCGTTTTTATTACCAGGATTTTTTCCTGGTTCTTTTTCATATCCACCACCTGCTTTTGTTTTATAATCCCTTCCTATAATTTATTATTTTTGGAGGTATTTTTCCTTTTAGCTCATTGGGAGTTTTAAAATGTTTTTCAGATAGTATTACTTCCGTTCTTTTAGAAATGAATTCTTGACTTATTGAGTGTTTGGGCTGTCAATTATGGTATAAGCTTCTCTTCTGCGTTTTAAATGTTTAATTGTCACGCCATCTTGAGTAGAAATTTCCTTTTGTTTGTGTTCTTGCCTCTCTTCTCTTGTTGGCCTCTTGTTGCCTGAGAAATTGGGGTTGCCCCCACCTGGCCCAGGTTTCCATTGAGAACCAAGGTGCGTGTGAGCAGTTGTGGTGTCTTGTCTATGAGAATGTTGCTGATCGCACCCCTCCACCAGCACGTGCCACTAGGCACAAGCTCTGGTTGGGGATCCCACCTCTTCTCTTCTGACACCTCAGGGAGTTGCTGGTTATTAGTCACAGCCCCAGGCCATAACTGCAACGTGTTCTACATTCTCTTTCTACAAAGGGCACCTTGCTCTGCCTTCTGGATCACACAACCAGCCCAACTCCGTGCGGGGACTTTCATGGTCGGTTCCCTTTGCTCAGGGAACGCTCAGAAGCTGGAGTCCGTTTCATCTTCTAGCACCTGGAACACTACAACCCCCATCATCTCTCAAAATCCTATTTCTGGATGACAGAGATACTGAGAGGGGTTGCGTGTTTTTAATTTAAAACATATTTTACTTATTTTTGTTCTCTACATGAAGGGAGAGGGGTATGAATTTCCGCATATACCTATTCTATCAACTTAAGCAGGAATTGTGAGATCTCCTCTACAGACTTTAAAACGACTTTGTATCCTTACCAAATAGTGCACTCTTGGGAATGTTCGATGTATGAATATATGAATGAATGAATGAATGAATGAATGAACAAATACAAGGAGACTCCTTTTCTTAATTGGAATCCTTTTTCTTTCCTCAGTCCCCATTCTGATGATTCCATTCTGAGGTCAGACAGCCACTTGCTCCCTTTAAAATAAATGATTGATTAACTTACCTTATAAAAGTCCTGCCTCTTTCTGGTGCTGCTCCAGACTACTTATTTAGAACAGTATGAATTATTATTGTTTTATTTTAAAAGTAATATGTCCTAAAAATAAAAAATAAATAAAAGTAGGATGTCTTGTTAAGAAGATAAAGCAGACACGTATAGCAATTGAGTAAAATATAACATTTTTTTCCTCATGAAAATAAACAGCCTAGTTGTAGAAAATGTGCTATATACAGATAAGCAAAGCTAAGGGATAAAGCCATGTGAAACTTGTCCATCTTTCCTCTCTGGCTCTATATGCTCACACTTGACTCACCTTGAATTACCTTGACTTTGTCAACTAACCTACAGTTGTGGCCATGAATTTCGAATGTTCTTCTTCAGTGCCAAAGTGGCCATCAAACATGGGCTTCAGCCACAGGACTGCAAGCATAGCCACACTGTAAGATTTTCATATTTTCTGTTTTTGGTTCTGAGTTGGAAGTTAGGAGGTGAGCAGATTCTGACTTATCTTAAAATGTGCAAATGTTCTGTGGCACCTGGGTGGTTCAGTCCATTAAGCATCCAACTCTTGATCTTGCCTCAGGTCATGATCTCACCATTCATGAGATGGAGCCCTGCTAGGGGCTCTGTGCTGACACCATGGAGCCTGCTTGGGATTTTCTATTCCCCTTCCTCTCTGCCCCTTTACTGTTCTTTCTCTCAAAATAAACTTTTGCTGATTTTATTGCTAAAATTGTGATGAACATGCAGAGAAATAGGTTACTTGAGATTTGCTATTTGTCTTCGGTGGAGGGACATGGGCTGTGTCTTCTTCTGGGGTCTCTGCTTTCCCAGTCCTCTGTCACCTTCCCTTTCCATTAGGACCACCTTTATCTACTGCTTGTATCTGGTCAAGATCCTTTCAGAAAATAACAATGGCCATGCTCAGCTGAATGGATGCCACTTAAACCCAGATTATTTTATAATGGAAACAGTGAAGAGACTTCACATGACTTTTGAGGACCAAGGTAAAACTAAAATCAAGAACCTCAAATCCAAGTTCCTGTTGCTCTTAGAGCTTTTCTAAGAAGGTGCATTTCCCATCCAACATGATAGTATGATTATAATGGGCTTACATCAGCCTCAGTTCCCATCAGGATGGTGAGGGAGGGCAAAGAGAAAGAGACAAAGCAGGAACTCTAGGTCAGAAGTGGCTAGAGGAATTCACAACTGGATGCTAACATACGACCAAAGGAAGAAACAGGCAATAATGTTCAGTACTTCAAGATTAGATTTTTCTTATCATCTGCTTATAAGCATGTGACAAGTAGAAACAACAAATTTGGAATAAAAAATGTAATGATAAATTCATGAGGTGTGGCAGAGACATATGCAGGGTATAAACCATTTTGTCGTGGGGCACCTGGGTGGCTCAGTCGGTTAAGCCTCCAGCTTCAGGTCAGGTCATGATCTCACAGTTCATGGGTTCAAGCTCTGCATCAGGCTCTATGCTGACAGCTCAGAGCCTGGAACCTGCTTCAGATTTTGTGTCTCCATCTCTCTCTGCCCCTCCTCTTCTTACACACTCTCTTTCTCAAAAATAAAACATGTAAAAAATTTATAAACCATCTAGTCCTAAGAAGGTTTTAGAAAGGGATAGAATTAAATGAAGACCATAAGCTACAAGTCAGAAAATAAAAGGGAAAAATGTTCAGGTTTCTGAGAGACACAGGTCAGGGAAAGGGTTGAAGGTGTGAAGCAAAGTTGAATAAAGTGATACCATTCTTGCTGAGAAAAGTCAGGCAAGGCAAAGAGTTTATAGAAATGTCAAGAGAAGCGATGGAACTAGAAATAAGAAAAACTTAAACCTCCTTCAAATTCAGAACTGTGTTCATATTTCTGAGGGATTAGCAGCTACTCATTCATCTTCATGCCAATGCATGTTTGAAATAAAGTATTTAATGGGCACTTACTCTGTGTTAAGTGCCATTTGATCATTTGAGGTTTGACCACAAAAGCAAGCAAACACACAAAAGGTTTTGTTTTTGAAGAACCTAAAACTTAGTTGGAGAAATGCAACAGAATCGTGTAGTGTACAATCACAGGGTAGTGTTAGTTCACTGGTGTACATGACTTAGAATAGTTGGAACAGGGGCCAGTAGTTGCAGGAATAACCAGAGCACAAGCCTGGCTAAGGCTTCAGTGGGACTTACTTGAATAAAAAGAAGAGGAGAGGAAAGGATGTCACAGTTGAGAAGATCTTGCACCTCTAACATCTTGCACTACAGCTAGCCTTTTCTAGGGGATCGATTACATTTCTTCATCAAAGGATAGAAGATGGATGGTATGGGGACATACCTGAGGTCACTCATGGGCCAGCATGAAAATGTCTTATGACAAAGTGAGGAAGCAGATTATGGAGGGTCTCATGAGTAGGCAGACCAAGTTTAGATTTGACACAGTGGAAAACAGGATTCCACCACAAAATTTTTAAGTGAACATACAATAAATATGGTATGTGTGTGGTTCTATGAGTCTTAACATGTATGTACTCTTTATCTCTATCACCACAGTTAGGATACAAAAAAATTTCATCACTCCAAAACTCTCTCCTATGCTAGCCCTGTCTGCTAACACCTTTCTCCTATCCCTAGCCTCCGTGGCCACTGATGTGCACTCCCTTGGGGTAGCCTGTCCTTTTGAGAATGTCGTATAAATGGAATTATGTGGATTCCACTTGATTAGGTAACTTTTCCAGTGGAAAGGCATGTAACCTTTGGGAACCTGCTCCTTTTACTCAGCTTAGTGTTTCCGAGATTCTCCCAAATTATTGTGTGTTTTAATGGTTTATTCCAGATATGGAATAGTATTCCATTGTATTCATCTGTTAAATGATGACATTTGAGGGGAGCCTGGGTGGCTCAGTGGGTTAAGCATCCTGCTTCGGCTCAGGTCATGATCTCGTGGTTTGTGTGTTTGAGCCCCGAATCAGGCTCTGTGCTGACAGCTAGCTCAGAGCCTGGAGCTGCTTCGGATTCTGTGTCTCCCTCTCTCTCTGACCCTCCCCTGCTCATGCTGTCTCTCTCTATCTCTCAAAAATAAATTAAAAAAAATTTTTTTAAATGATGACATTTGAGTTATTTCCAGTTTTTGATGATTATAGATAGAGCTGCTGTAAACACTCGGATACAAGCTTATGTGTAAACATACATTGGTATTTCTTTAGGGTAAATACCCAGGAATAAGATTTCTGGGTCATGTGGCACGTGGGCATTTAACTTTATAAGAAACTGCCAAACTGATTTCCAGAGTGGCTGTATCACTTTGCATTCCCATTAGAAATGTGTGATGATTCTAGTTACTCTCATCCTTGCCAGTACTTGGTATTAACAATTTTTGTTGTTGTTCTTTTGTTTTTTTTAGCCATAAAATAGTTATGTTATTATATTTTATTGTAGTTCTAATTTGCATTCACTACTGGCTAATGAGGTTGAACATTTTTCATGTGCTTATTTGCTTCTGTATATCTTCTTTGGTGAAGTATCTGTTCAAATATTTTGGCTTTTGTTTAAGTAGGTTTTTTGTTTTCTTGTTGTTGAATTTTGAGCATTCTTCATACATTTTGGATACAAGTCCTTTATTAAATATGTGATTTGCAAATATTTTCTCCCAGTTTGTTACTTTTCTTTCCTGCATCTTTTATGAAGCTATAATTTTTAATTTTAAGCAAGTTCAATTTATCAATGTTTTTTAAAATTTTTTAACATTTTTACTTATTATTAAGAGACAGAGCATGAGCATGGGAGGGGCAGAGAGAGGGGGAGACAGTATCTGAAGCAGGTTCCAGGCTCTGAGCTGTCAGCACAGAGCTCCACGCAGGGCTCAACCCCACAAACTGAAATCATGACCTGAGCAGAAGCTGGACGCTTAGCCAACTGAGCCACACGGGTGGCCCAATTTATCAATGTTTTTAATGGATCTTGTCTTCGGTGTTATGTCTAAGAAAAAAATCCTTTTTTCCACTACCCTCTTGGATTCTCTGTAATACGAACTGACAAAAGAGGTTAACATGAAAAAGTACCCAATTTTATTTAATGTAAGTTTTATGTGGCATGGGAGACCTCAGAAAGAAATGAAAACAAAAAAAAAAAAAACAGTTAAACTTGAGCATGTTTCTAGCAGGCTTGATGAAGAATGGAAAGTCATGAAGAAAGGTGACAGGACCAACGGGTATGAGCCAAGCATAGTAAACTAGAGGAGACTTAGCAATGTCATTCAGATCCCTCTCCATCCCCCTCCATCTTCAGAGATAAGGATGCTCCTTTCTTCCAGGTATAAGGAGGTTACCTCTCACATGAGGGTCTTATGACCTGCTTTAGGAAAGAAAGGGGATGCTATAAAGTCCGTCTTGCACCTGAATTTTCTTATCTTTCTTCAGCTTCAAATATTCACTATGCCAAGGGACCATATTTTGGGGTAAGCTGTTTTGAACCCTGTTGAACTCTTTGCTTAACTCCAGGTCATGAAGATTTTTACCTGTGTTTTCTTCTAAAAGTTTTATAGTTTTATGTATTATAAGTAGATGCTTTTTGAGTTAATTTTTGTATAAAATGCTAAGATAAGGTCAAAGTTTTTTTGGGTTTTGGTTTTCATGTGTTTTGTTTTGTTTTGCCTATGGATGCTCAATCATTCCAACAATAAATAAAGAAATATTGTTCTTTATTAAAGTTTCTTTGTTTCTTTGTCAAAAATCAATCAGCCAAATTTATATGGTCAATCTAGTTCTAAATTCAATATTCTGTTTTATAATCTAACTGCCCTTTTGCCAATACACAATGTGTTCATTACGAGAGCCTTAATAGCACATCTTAAAATTGAACAATGTGATTTCTCCAGCTTTATTCTTCTGTTTTTAAAATTGTTTCAGCTATTCTGGTTTCTGTGACTTTTCATATAAGTTTTAGGATTTACTTATGTATGCCATCAAAAAATCCTGCTGTGAATTTTATTGGAATTCCTTCAAATCTGTAGTTTATTTGGGGGAGAATTGACATCTTCAGTATCACTAAGTTGTTGAATTAAAGAATGATATAATCTCTCTTCATTCCTGGAATTTCGTTTGCATGGAAAGAATAGATGAAAGCCTGTATTTTTATATTTTTCATACTATTCTGAGCTTAAAAGAGTTTCTGGGACTGTAAACCCACTCACTTTGATCTTTGGTACATTAAAAATGATAGGCTTAGGCTACACCTTCTCTGAGCCCACATGGGGTATGATGGTTCAGAATGGGGCACATGAGTGGCCCCCAGCCCATGTATGTGGCAATCCAGGCCATGCAAGGAGGCTAGGTCAGGGGATGACAAGAATCCAGGTGTTTAGGTGAATCCAGATAAAGTTTTTGCAGAAGATATAGTGGAAGGGTTCTGCTTGCCTATTTGGCAACCATACTTCAAAACAATGCGGATCTTATGTATGCAGAATTTCTAACAAGAGCAAGACTCTGGGAGGCAAAGGTTTGAAACTCGACTAACTTGCATGGTGATTTTGAGAAACTCAGCTTTTCTCTGGTTTGTTTTTTTCATCTGCAAAATGGATTATGTTATTTCAAGAACATATGAAATATGAAAATATCAAATTATAACAGTGTATCAAGTGAGTCTAACATGCAAGACGTATACAAGAGTTTATGAAGAACTCCTGACTTCGAGACTACAGAGCAAATGATTAACTCACAGAGCAGTCTGTGACTTCAATGAAATTCAGATGGTCAAGTTTTTCAGTGACACGGAAAAAGCATAACTAGATATGCCTGTTTAAAATACCGGTATCCCAGATTTACTCAGGTGAACCTCATTTTGAGTGGACCACAGTTGTTCTCATTCCTTTACATGCCCTTATGTCCTTCCCACTTTAAAATGAGACCATTGGTGGGGTGCCTGGGTGACTCAATCAATTACGCGTCTGACTCTTGATCTTGGCTTAGGTCATGATCTCGTGGTTTGAGTTCGAACCCCATGTTGGGCTCTGTGCTGACAACCTGACAGCATGGAGCCTGTTTGGGATTCCCTCCCTCCTTCTCTCTCTTTCTCTCTGCCTCTCTCCCACTAATGTTCTCTCTCTCTCACTCTCTCAAAATAAATAAATAAACTTTAAGAATAAAAAATAAATAAATAAAATAAGACCATTGGGAATCCTCATCAGGCAGCAAAATAGAGCTCATCCAGCACTGTCCTCCTGTGCATATGAAAATGGCATGAAATAAAAATAAAACTTGTCTAGGAAGTTGATGTAAACCACCAGCTTCTCTAATCCTGAGATGAGGTTTGATAGCTCAGCCCACAACATACAGTAGGTCAGTGAACAGGAAGGAGGGAGGTTGTGATAAAAAGGAGAAATGCTTTAAATCTATAAGGCTGTGTGTGTTAGAGGGAGAAGGTGATTGGTGATAATTGCCACAGTGAAAGGTCCATGGTGTGCTCTGAAGGAAAATATTAGGGCAAAGCTGAGGAGAAAGAGTTAGATGGAGTCAATAGGCTACACTAGACCCCAGAAACATATTAGCTCGCCGATTTGTTATTTCCCTCACGTTATATAATATTGAATCTGGCTTAAATGTCTGTGACCTAAATCCTATGTTTCCAAGTAGAAACAAGTGAAGGATGATGAATTCCCAGGGGAAAGAAGGTTCTGGGTTAATTCCACTTATCCTATCTTGTAAATGTCTTGTACCTCACCCAGGGGAATACCAGCCTGTTTCTAAGGCACCAGTTCCCTCCTCCTAATATAAACCTTTAAAAATATAAATGTTAGAGGTGCCTGGGTGGTTCAGCCGGTTAAGCATCCAACTCTTGGTTTTGGCTCAGGTGATGATCTTATAGTTTTGTGGGTTCTAGTGCCACATCCAGCTCCTCATTCACAGGGCTGAGCCTGCTTGGGATTCTCTCTCTCTCTCTCTCTCTCTCTCTCTCTCTCTCTCTCTCTGCCTCTCCCCCACTTGAACTGGCTCCGTTTCTCTAAATATAAATACACTTAAAAAAATAAATAAAAATATAAATGTTACATTGATGATTTCTCCCATAAAGTACTTATAAGACTTACAGATAAAGGCTTATAAAACTAAGGAAATACTTAGAAGACTTTTGAAAATGTCAAACCCCACATAAAAAGTAAACCAACATCTGGCAAATAAAGTGAGAGCAAGAGCAAGAACAAGAGGAAGCACTAGAGATCAACTCTTTTCTTAACCTGACAGGTAAGACATACACTCTATTGGCATTATTTCTGAAAAGCAAAACGTCATTAACTTTGACATGCATCCCACTAGTTGATCTTTGAAAGCTTTAATAATATGCAATGAAACTGTTAAGGTCCATGTGGAAATATGCAAAATGAAAGGTCAGCTTCAAAGTTTACCCTCACGCCTTTAAACCATTTGTCTATTTAGGAGGCCCCCACTTTGTAGCGCTATTATTTGGAGTTCGGCATCTTACGTGAGCAGCCTTTCAGCACTCGTTCAGTTATCTTACTGTACCCCTAGGGACCCATATGCTGGGATTCCAGTCTCTAATCTTCTATGAAGAAAGAAGATGCTGCAATAAAGAATACCTTTATAATATGAAACAACAGAGAGACAACCTTGTCTAATAAGGTAAAACAGAAATTGGAGCTGTAGACATCTGGTGTCTCGTAGACCTATTGCAGGACCTTGAGAAAGACTGAGAGTTCAACTTATATCTTCACCACAGGAATAAAACTCACAGTATTTCTGAGAGACAGCTAGTAAAAGCTGAATGGATTCTAGTTTTTAGGAAAAAGTAATTGTTCAAACCATAACTTTGTTTGGTCTGAACCTGTATTAACAGGGCCACACGAAGGTGTTTTTGCCTGTTTTATTATTTTTTCAAATGACCTAGTGGAAAGGATAGTAAATCTTCCCCAACTTTATCATGACCAAGTATAGCTACAAAACAGTCTTCCGTGCCGCATGGGGATGGAGAGAGCATGACATAGAGTTTGTATTCGCTGTCTCAATGGCAAAAACTACCTGTAATTATTTCCTCAGTGGGGCTGCATAAAACTTGAATTCCATTTAATCTTTTACTAAACAATTTCTATATTTCATGTCATGGATTAGAATGAAAATGGAGATAGTTCATCAACACTGATCTGCGATATAAAAAAGAACAGTGAAGCCGGGGGTATGAGAGTGCATAAAAATGTTTTGTGTTCTGACCAGTACACTGCTTTAAAAAAATTTTACAGTCAGGCCCAATTGTTCATTCTCTCCATGCAGAAGATACTCACATATTCATTTTTAAAAGGGCAAATCAACCATAATTCAGTTTATAAACTGTGAAGCTGGTTGCGAATGTCTGGATGAATATTCATTAGAATCTCTTAATCTGCCATCGACTGTGATTCATTAGGCATATGTAAATATCATTCACTTTAATTGCCCCTAAACTGACTTAACATAATATTGTCATTAGCAAATTATTAGTTATTTGTGTAACTAATGGTACATTATGGTGTGCACGTTAAATCTCCAAATATATGATTACAATTATGATGATGCTTTATGCTGGGGGCTTTCTAAACTATTTGATGAAATATAATGGAGTCAAATCAAATCTGGTATGGTAATAGGACAGTTGCAGAACTTTTTTCTGCACCTTGGTGCTGTTATCATCTCCTAGCTCCTCACTCTTCCTGACATTGGACTCTCCATAGGTAGTTTCTATTATGTTGTCGGTACCGAAGGTGCCAGGAAGTTCCTCAACTCTATTCTCCTGTATGGGCTCAATCACAGTTGGCTTTTGGTAAAGTCATTTTATTTAAATACATACATATATATATTTTTTCACTCATTGAAAGTGGAGAAAGCAATATAAGATGGGCAAAGAAAGTATAGAAGGTTCTCCTGAACGTTGACGTAAAGAAATCAGGCTAGCATGTAATTTAAACAACTCATGGGAGCTTTTCTCTCCATGGTTCTATATAGGGGGCTGCATTTGACCTGTAGAAACTCATCAGATGGTGGGCTATGCTGCAGCTGTTTTCTCCAGAACTATCATCATCTGAAAAGAATTTGATAGCTCTTTGGAACCCTCTTGAATTCCTAGCATTACTCTTTTTTGAAAATTTTGTTTACCTGTACCTGCATCTCCCCAAAGCACTTACTTTATTACAACAAACTCATATTTCTCTAGTCTTTATCTCCAAGATAATATCAGGAGGTTTTTCAAAGAGACTCACTTACTTTTATCACTTATAATTATTACAAATTCACGAAGCAAGCTCCTAGGCATACAGTTGACCCAGCAGCCTGGCAGAGAAGCCTACAATTAATATTCCTTTAGTCTCTGTTAATTGCCTAACTGGTGGCAAGAATATGTTAATACAAAATGAGCTAACAGAGACAGGAAACCTTTTATCATGTTGCCCTCCTAAATATTAGTACATTAACAGGCCATTGATGTTTATAAACAGAGATTCAGACAAATGCATATTCCTGTCTTTGATAATGCTCTAGATTAATTGCCATTTCATCTTAATTTAATAAGCGATTCTTTTGGTTAAAAAAAAATGCTTACATGTGAAAAGAAATTATTGAGATAATGACAGTATAATGAATATAGATTGTGGTACAAATCTCCTGAAGAGATACCCACATTCCAGAAACACGGTCAAGCATTAATTGTATTTAAAATAAAGCAAATTTTTCAGTCTAACATTCTTCAGGTTTAACATTATTGCCATAAAGCCAAACAGTCCTCGTATTTTGATTGCTGGTGAGTGACTGAATCTCTCTCCCTAAGAAGCTTACCTGTGAGTTTCAGAGATCTCGTCTAGCTGATATGACTCTTCGCATTTTAAAAAGTGGCCAGCGGTCAGGTGAGGTACCACTTCCATGTTACACGTCCTTCTCACATGACCCCTATTTTCTTCTGATTGACACCAGGCCTTCCTTCTCTATGGACTCCACATTCCACAAGCTCAAGGGCTTTTCCTCCAGCACAGAGGTTGGCAAACGAGCCAGATTGGGTCTGTTACCCAATTAGAACACAGCCAAGCCCATTCACTTACTGTTATTTTTTTTAATGTTTAATTAAGTTAAGAGAGAGAGTGTGTGTGAGTGGGGAGGGGCAGAGAGAGAGGGAGAGAGACAATCCCAAGCAAGCTCTGCATTACCTGTTAGAGCCCAAAGCGGGGCACGAACTCACAAAGAGTGAGATCATGACCTGAGCTGAAACCAAGAGTCGGACGCTTAATCGACTGAGCCACTCAGAGATCGTATTGGTTCACAAAGCCTAAAACATTTACTACTGACCTTTACAGAAAAAGTTTCCCAGCCCTTGGCCTAATATACAAAATTTTGCCGGAAATGAATAATGGAGTCCCCGCAGACAAGCGTCCTGCTTGTGATAAAAATGTCTGCCTCAGATCTCTGCAGAGGCAATGATTTATCATGTAGTTAAATAAAGTTTGGTCACTTCTAACTCTGACATCACAGAGATGCCAAAAATATCTAATTTATTGGAGTCCTGATAATTTTGTTATATAGCTTGGCCGAGGTATTTGGCTGGCTTTATATACCAAGTCCATGTCTTAGGTGTGAGTTATGGTGTGATGCAAACTCAGGGAGTTGCTTTAAATTTTGTTCAGACCTCTAGGTCCACTTTAGACTCACATACAAGCTTTTCGTAATTTACGCACATAGGGGGGAATGAAGTAGCCCTCCTGCCCAGCATCCGTATTGAAATTTCTCATAACAAACAATAGTTAAGGGCCACCAAGTTTGTGCCAGGCCCATGGAAAGCACTTCATGTGCAGTATCCCATTTAAGCTTTACTATAATGTTATGCTACAAAGGCTATTATTTTTCCTACATTAAAGATAAGATTATTGAGACTTAGAGAAAATACATACTCATAAGTGGGAGCCAGTAATCAGCCCTCAGCTTGTCTACATCGACGACCCATATTCCTTCCACAACACCATACTGCCTCACTATTGTATGTTGAATTATATCATTTGCACTGTTAGGTTGAGACACTGATCACGTGGCCACTAAAATAATGCTTCTCAAAAATAGTCAACTATCTGGAGACCATCTAATCTAATATTGTTTGGTAAAAAGAGCATAATATGAAATTAAATATACTATGATGCTAACTCTGTAAAATATATATGCATTAGGATCTCAACTTGAACTTAGACTGTCAACATTGAACCTCTACAGGTGTATTTGGGCATGGCCGGTAAGCTGGTGGAGTAACCTAACCAGACTGCTTAGATCTAATGAGCTTCTTGGGAAAGGTCTCTTCCTGATAAAACAAAGGCTGGCCCAATAAGCACCCCCTGGGACTGGATGGGGGAAGTGATTTTGAATACACAGTGAAGGTGTACTCAAACTGTCCTCTGCACTGATGCCTGGATCCACTGAGATACAAACAATACGACTTGAGAACCCCTCAACATGACTTCATATGAGAATGACCCATGCGGCTGTCATTGGAAAGGCAACCTCCCTGAGCTTTGAACTCATACACGTTCTGCATGGTTATGCCCAGTATGCAATACCTTGACTGTTCTTTATGCTGGTTGTTTCTCGGCAAGAAGCCTAGACCATGATGCCTTAGTGTCTTAGGAGGATCCTAAGGATAACATGTTATCCCAGAGAAATACTATGTTTTGCCTCTTATTATGCAAGTAGAAAGCAAGAGGAAAGGCCTCCCTTACTGTGTCTCAGGAAATCAGTAAGTGGGCCTGTGGCTGAGATGGGGCCTCTGGGGACTGTCAATTCAATCCTCAAGTGTCAGGAACCTGTAAAGGTGTGAGGAAGAGTGGAGATCCTTTCACAGAAACTGGACTGTGTTCAGAAGTGTCAGAGACAACGTACAGCAATGGGAAAGCTGCCGGTGTTCTGATGAGACCGATGATATCCCCTCAGAGGCAGGAAGTACACTTTCTGCTCTTTCCCCAGAAATGCTTCAATTCCTGCCCATTTTCCAAGTCTTGTGTCTGTCTTGTCTCCAGTTTCCCATCATTTTGTGAGCCACTGATTTCTTGCCAATTAGTTCCTTCTCTCTTTAACTTGGCCAGAGTTAGTTTCTGTTGCTTGCAGTTAATAACCCTGATGAACTAACATCTACACTGTGGCTATTCAAACACCAAGGTCCCAACAGTCATGCCGGTGCATTCCTAAAGATAGGTTATATGTTGGTATTATGCAAAATAGACTGCTGGGTTCAAATCAGCAGCAGTGATCTGGATACTATTTAACTCAGTGTATTTTGACTTTCTCTGGCTCAAGTCTCAGGGCATGCTAAGCCTCTTCCTACATGATCAGACTGTTTAGACACCATCTTCTGCCAGCTTGGTCTCTGGGCTATTGGTCCTTATTAACTTTCCACCTTCTCCATCTGATATGCATTGTGGCCATGTGCTACTTTGTGCGGCCAATCTGTTGTATCCCCTCTTAGCCATCCTGGTATCAGTGGTATCAGGTGTGTGTGGGACTTTAGGTCATTGAGTCAGGCTATTTAGGGAGGTGCCCGGGGGCACAGGCACTCTAGTTCCCTCAAGCCATGCTTGTACCTGAGGAATCAAGGATGATCATGCTACAAAGTGCTCCTCATAGAAGGTGACATTGTTGTGACTCAAGCCCTTGCCACAGTCCTGGGCTGATATCTGCAGAATGCAGCAGGCTGGCAGCAAATACCTAACTTTCAAGTTACTCTCCTCAGAAAGAATGAAAAGAATGAAAAGGCTCAAATTAACATATTTTCTGAAATGGACAAAAATAGTTAACCTGAAGCTTGACAGTCTCTGTAGTCACCAGGCACAGTGCTCGAATGGCAAGTCTGCTGATGTGCCTGCCGATTGGCATAGGACACTCGCCCCTCCACCATTACCGGCTTGCCCCCGTGGTGTGGTCAGCTATGTGCCATTGGTGCTCCTGGTCTGTTCTATTTCCTTTTAGTTTTCTACAATCATTGCTTTGCAGAACTGTCTAATGTAGCTTGGCTCAGCCATCTAGGAAATTCTCGACTTCCTGGGAATCCTATGCGTGATGATGTTGACAAGGCTTCCTGCATGGTGTACGTGCTTCCACATTAGGATTCTCTTCTCTTGGTTCTGATTTCCCTTGGTCACAGCTTCGCTCCTAGGAACATTTGATGCAGCTCTGTCTCCTTGGACAGCAATCTGAGTGTAATACAGATGGACACGAGATGTGCAGAGGATAGGAGGTATGACTTAGATGCACATGCTTTGGACAGGGGATAGCAGATGTAACTGGGATGTGTGTGGGACAGCAGACAAATGGTGAAAACATATTGGCTTTGTCTTGGGCGGGATGGGTGGAGTCAGGGAAAACACCATGGCCTGGGTGCATCTCAGAGAATGAGTAGAACTCTTCCAACAAACAATGCTATACTCCAGGCAGGAGAAAGAGCTTATTAAAAAGAAAAAAAAAGCCAAGTGTGTAAAACATCATGGCATATGATAGTGAGAATAAAGCTAGAAAATTATAAGAACCTTTATTTCATTGTAAGAAGTTTGAAAGCCATTCCAAATTGAGGCAGTACTGTGACATAAGATTGAAGTCCTACAAAACTGGGACAGGGTGGAAAATGGTTTGGAAGGAGTCAAGACTGGAGATGGGCAAAACAATGCAAGGGACATTCACAATAATCCGAGTGATGGTGAGGTGAGGGCTTACATGATGGTGGCCAAAGTGTGACCGGCAGAAGGGAGCTGGTTGGGAAGATGTTAAGAGAATATCATCCATAGACAGATGGAAGCAAGAGATGGAACAGCCGAGAAAGACCCTGAGGTTTGTGGCTTAAGGGACAGACCTGTCAACAGTGTCGTTCACTGAAACAGGGACCAGAAAGGGGATTGTGCAGGCAATATCCGTTTGAACGTTTCAAAAACAAAACGCACTAGGAATATCCATCCAGGTGGAACTGTCCCTCAAGCTGAGTGATGGATGGATTAGAAAGGAGGTCTGGACTAGAGATTTGGATTTGCCATGTTAGATCCTCCAGCTGTGTGGGCTTGGGCAAGTTAATTAACCTGTCTCTGCACCAGTTTCTTCGTCTGTAAAGTGGAATAACAACAGTATCTACTTCCATAGAGTTGTTACCAGTATTAAGTGACTTAATACATGTAAACTCCTTAGAACTCTGCCTGTTTTAACAATAGTTAATAAAAGGATTAACTGTTGTTTATTATTATTTCTGTTATTGCCCTTGACAAGAAACCCTCATTAAACTTCTTCATTTCAGAAATGTTTCGGGGCGCCTGGGTGGCTCAGTCAGTAAAGTGAGTGACTTCGACTCAGATCATGATCTCACAGTCCATGGGTTCAAGCCTCTTGTCAGGCTCTGTGCTGGCAGCTCAGAGCCTGGAGCCTGCTTCAGATTCTGTGTCTCCCTCTCTCTCTCTGCCCTTACCCTGCTCACTCTCTATCTCTCTCTCAAAATAAAATAAAGACATAAAAAAAATTTTTTTAATGTTTCAGCTGTGTTTTCTACCCCCCCCCCAGTTTGATTGTGGTATAATTGCCAATTAAAATTGTGAGATATTTGAAGTGTACGTGATAATTTGATATATGCATGCTTTGTGAAAGGACTCCCCTCATCTCATCAAGTTAATTAACACACCCATGACTTCATACATTCAGCTTTAAAAAAAACTTTTGTTTTGGTGAGAACATTTAAGTTCCATTATCTTAGCAGATCCATCCCAATTATACCATACAGTGTAGTCAACTAGAGTCACTATATTATACATTAGATCCTCAAATCTTATTTATCTTATGAAAGCTTGTACCCTTTCCCAACCTCTCCCTGTTTTCTCCACCCTCCAGACCCTGACAGCTGCTTGCCTACTCTCTCTTTCTAGGAGTTCCAATTTTTTTTCTAGGTTCCATATATAAGTGATATCTATATCTATCTGGCCTATTTTTAAAAAATTTTATTTATTTTTGAGAAAGAAACAGAGAGAGCAAGGAAGGGAGGGGCAGAGAGAGAGAGAGAGAGAGAGAATCCCATGCAGGCTCTGCACTGTCAGCACAGAGCCTGATGTGGGGCTCAAACTCACAACCCGTGAGATCATGACCTGAGCCAAAACCAAGAGTCTGACGCTTAACCAACTGAGCCACCCAGGCACCCCTGGCCTATTCAATTAGCGTAAGACCCAGTTTCATCCATATTGTTACAAGTGACAGCATTTTATTCTTTTTTCAGGCTGAATAATATTCAGTTATATATTTATATATGTATATATTCTTATATCATATATCACATATTATTTGATATATCATATGTAGTATCATATGTTATTATATCACACAAAGTATAATCAGATATAGACTATATTATATATATACAAATCAGGAAAGTGTTCTGATAATTCATCCACTGACGGTTACATGTCTTCTTCTGCTGTCTTCTCCTCCTTACTCACTCCTGCCTCTCCTGGTGAACATCTTCATTCTCAAAGTTCACGCAAAGTTTCACAGAGTTCTACATCTTAAAAAATACACAATCTGAAACAGGTTGTGCTTATTGCTTGCTTGAGGAGTCCCCGGAAAAGCCAGCTATGGAAGCTCTGTTGCTGTTGATCCCCCTGAGTTCACACCAACACCCACCCCAGGGTGCAACGGGGAATGCCTGCGTTGCTAGTGCCTCTGTAGGTTTTGCAAAAACAACATTGTCCCCCCTAATTACGGAACTAATACATGCACCTTGTGCAAATCTTGGGTGAGGGGAAGTATAAGGAAGAAAGTAAAAATCAGCAATAATTAAGGCCTACCCACCGTAGGAATATTTATTGTTTATCTTTGCGGATTTCTTCCAGAGACAGTGGCAAAGAGCGCTTCCCTGGCCCAACCTCACGCTGCCAGCACGCTGCCCCTGCTCTGCTCTGCTCGGTGCAAGCAACTTAAGACATTCCCTGTGATCACTGGGTTTCACGAAGTTGCCAGGCGGGGAATAAATGCAGCATTTGTTCAAGAGTCCTGGCTGAGTTCCAGCTGAAGCCCTGATGGTTTCAGGGTCTCAGTTGTAGTTTCAATTGGATTAGTTACCCATTAGTTCTTACACTGACCCTGGGTGGAAGGGTGCAGGCACGGGTAAGCCAGGAGTGGCTGCTTTTAAATGAAGGGAGCCCTACTGAGTGAGCTCTGTAAATCATCCCCCCGAGAGGGGGCAACTCTGTAGGGATCAAAGGCTCTGGGAAAGAGCAGGGTGTCATTGCCACTGCTCTCTGCACCCCCCCCCCCTCCATCCACTGACATCCCCCTTCCCCACCCGGTGGTAGCCTGTGGAGTTCCACTGTCAGGTTATTTCCCTGTTAAGGAATCTCCATCTACCATCGAGATCACTCTTGCTTACTGAACCTCCCAGCTTATCTTCTGCCTGAGGTCTATAAACATTTTCATCCATCTTTCATCTTAAGGGTAAGGAGAAAATTGGGCGCACACATGCCCAAGTTTGTCACAGCAAGCTATGTAGGCGATGTTATTTCAATATTCCAATCCCAGTCTGGGATGCAAACACCAGTTTACCACCCCAATGCATATCAGAGGGTGAAGGTAAAAATTTATAAAGACCAATAGCCCAGAGACCAAGCTGGCAAAGAGACTCTGCTTAAAGATTCTGATCATGGTGGGAAGGGGATCAGCATGCCCTGAGCCTTGAACCAGAGGAAATCAAAATACACTGAATCCAACAGTATCCAAACTCCTAATTGCTGCTGATTTCCATTCAGCAGCAAATTCTGCATAATACCAATAAATGACCTTTCTTCGGGGGCGCACCGGCATGATTGTTAAGATCTTGTAACAAATACCTAGTGCCATTTAATGATGGAATGACATATCTCTGATATGCAAATTTTTACAGCACAGCAATTAAGCAGTTTAGAATTTTACGACAGTGTTTGGGCTTTATACAACAACAAAAAAAGGGGCCCAATAAAGGCCTGTGATGGATGGACTAATCCCCACTGGAAATATACCATGTAATGCTGTGGAGACAATACATTATGGATAGCATTGTGATGATTGGTTGTTAATCTCCCGGCCCATCCTCCCTCAGATGCCGGGTAAGCCTTTGCTCCAAACCTCCCAAACCCACCCCCACCCCGCCCCCCAGTGCATGGCTGAAAACTGCGTAGCGGCCACGTTGTTGGGACACGAGTCGGGGGTACAGATGGGAAAGTTGGGGCATAGCAATCTGCTGTGTGCACGGAATACAGAGCAAAAGGGGCTTGCGGCGAGGTCGCTTGTCAGCAGGGGACAGAACTGGGGGCCATATGCCGCTCTTCTTCTCCCTTCTGTCACCAAGTCTGCCGCCTCATCCTTCTGTCAGGGGACACTAATGATGAACATGTTTTAAACAGTTTTGTTTACCTAGCAACAGCTTTTCTAAGAGGGGGTCTTAATTAGTCACCTTAAACAATTTTGGGTTGGGCTTTTTTTTCAAGCCTTCATTCATTTGTTCATTCATCTGGAAGAATCTCTCTCTTGCTCATTCCGCACCCCCCTTTCCCCCGCCCCCATACCCTCGAGGCTGTTGTTACTGTTTCCATGAAAAAGTGTGTCTGCATTACAAAACTAGTTTTAATAGCTATATGCCATTTTTCTTTCTTTCATACATACTTTAATACCACAATTAGCTTTGAAGGGTAGATTTTTCTCCACTTATCAGAGGCAGTGTTCCTTTGTGAAGCTCTTCAAATAGGATCTGCATTTTAAAATCGAATCCCATTTGGTGAATTTTTTTTCTCCATAATTTTGTACTCCTGGTTGCAGTCACTTTCATGTTAAAGGAGCAGGCTCAGGGCTGAGGGAAAAAAATAGAAAATTTCAACGTTATCAATTATGTTATTGGTTTTCTTTTCAAATTTGATGCACAGAGAACCGTGACAGAAAAGGAGCTTCCTGATTTCTGATTTACTTTTGTTTTTGGTTCCCTTTACTGAGAATAAAACATCTTATTATTTTATGGATTCATTGATTTCTATTGATGCAAGATAATGCTAAGTTTTAAAAAAATCTGTTAAGAGGCAAAATATCTAATTCAAAATGAATTAGAAACAAATTCCAAAGTAGCATCATCCCAAATGCTGAGACTAAAGTGCTTTTCTTTTTCTTCTTTTTTTTTTGTAATAAAATTTGTGAAGCATGGGTTAACAACCAAAAGACAATACTGCCAAATGTATTTAATCATTAACTCCCATTAAACAATAGCTTCCATAAAAATCAAATGACACACGCTAATTCCTGCAGGGCCGTCTCTGCTTTTACATTACTGAACCGGCTTCTGCCTTATTGTAAAAGAACAACATCTCTTTCAAGCCATTCATAGCTTCTGGTAGGACCTAGGAACACTCAAGCTCATGGGAGAATTGACCACTGAATATCCAGCTAAATGTTTATTCAGAACAAAGTAGACTGATTAAGATGTAGGCATAGTGGAAAGAGAAAAGAACGGAAACCAAAAGATAATTCTTAGAACAATTATTACATTTTTATGGGTAACTTAATTTGCATTTTAGTGAGTCAAATAATCTTATTTTTTTAAGATTTTATTTTTAAATAATTTCTACTCCCAAAGAGGAGCTCAAACTCATAACCCCGAGATCAAGAGATGCATAGTCCTCTGACTGAGCCAGCCAGGAGCCCCTCAATAATCATTTTTAATTGAATATTTCTTTTCCTCCATATGATTATAGTATTCCAGAAATAAGTTTTTGTTCAGAACCCTTAAGATGATCTTCTTGAATTCAATTGATGTTTTAAAACTTTTTTTAAAGTTTATTTTTACTGTTTTATTTATTTTTGAGAGAGAGAGAGACACACAGCATGAGCACGGAAGAGTCAGAGAGAGAGGGAGACACAGAATCTGAAGACAGTCTCCAGGCTCCTAGCTAGCTGTCAGAACAGAGCCTGACGTGGGGCTCGAACCCACAAACTATGAGATCACAACCTGAGCCGAAGCCGGACGCTTAACTGACTGAGCCACCCAGGCACCCAGGTTTGCCTTTTCTAAAATGTCATATAGTTGGAGTCCCACATTGGGTAAGGCTTTTTATGTTTGCTTCTTTCACTTGATAGTACGCATTTAAACTCCCTCTGTGTTGAAACGAGCACCCTCCTACACTGTTGGTGGGAATGTAAACTGGTACAACCGCTCTGGAAAACAGTGTGGAGGCTCCTCAGAAAACTATCCATAGAACTCCCCTATGACCCAGCAATAGCACTGCTGGGGATTTACCCAAGGGACACAGGAGTGCTGATGCATAGGGGCACATGTACCCCAATGTTCATCGTGGCACTTTCTACAGTAGCCAAATCATGGAAAGAGCCTAAATGTCCATCAGCTGATGAATGGATCAAGAAGATGTGGTATATATACACAATGGAGTATTACATGGCAATGAGAAAGAATGAAATCTGGCCATTTGTAGGAAAGTGGATGGACCTCAAGGGTGTCATGCTAAGCGAAATAAGTCAGGCAAAGAAGGACAGATACCATATGTTTGCACTCATAGGTCTAACAGAAGAAACCTAACAGAGAACGGTTTAGAAGGGGGAAAAAGAGGGAGAGGGAGGGAGGCAAATCATGAGAGACTCTTGAATACTGAA